>JBBPCZ010000040.1:8947756-8958840 GCA_037974445.1 Brycinus macrolepidotus | reverse complement strand
GGGAAAACCCGCAGAGGGAGGGGCTCCGGAGAGCGGCCGAGCGGCGGCGCGCCGAGAGAAAGAGCAGCAAACGGCGAACGTGTAGGAGAACAAACACCGGTTCTAGACTGATTACACCGTTTATATTTACTGAAATCAGATTTTACTGATACAGTCTGAGTTCTAAGGGTTAACTCTGATGTAGTGATTATTATGGTCTTATGTTTTGGGCTAAAGCTCTGTAATAAGCTGTCTATAGCTTAGCTAACTTAAACGTGACATTTTTATCTGTTTGCCCTTTAAACTGGCATAACTAGAGCCCAGTAGCCTGTGGCATAGTAATGGCACTGAAGCCCCCTGCCCTGCACATGCAGGGAAACTGTGGACTGTGGTACTAATTTGTTTTCAGTTGTAATGTCTCACAGTGGAATGAATGGAAGCTCTTCATACAACATAAAAGGCCAGAAGTCAATAGCAGAAGCTGATGGCCTTTTTTATATGAGGTGAATGAATGTTAAAGCATCTTCTGCTGATTTTTCAAAATCTCTGCCTAATTCAGTTGTTAAGAGTGTTCAGAGTATTAAGATGTGAAATGGTTGCTGAGAAAAATATGTTACTTGTGGTGCTAGGAACCAGGGGTCATGATGTCTACAATGCAAATATAGACATTTTATTTGCTATTTAACCCCAGCAGAGAACCTACTGTTGTCATCTTGTTTTTTATACATAACAATGATGGTAAAATAATGTAAAGTTGTTTTCTTTGGGAACTACTTTGCAACCTGCGTGAACTTGTCTGCCATGAATGGCTTTTAAACATGCATTTTAGGCCAAACTCTTCTCTAAACTATTGTAAAAAATGTCATCAGGCACTGTATTTATAACCATTTCATGCGATAGCTTTGATGGAGCTTTCAGAGGCTTTAAAGTCTTTAGATGTCTGGTTCCACTGTGAACAATCCTGATTCAAATTCAGACCATACCTGCTCCGAATTACTTTGTTCACACAATTTCTAATTGTGTAGAAATTTTGAAATATTGGTGGAATTCCCCTTTTGGTTTCTTGTAGTCCAATACATAATGCACTATTTAACTTTTTGAACTGTTTTATAATGAGAAGATATTGTAATGCTTTACTAAAGAATGTTTTTACCAGTGTACCAGTGGAAAAACATTTCTACTGCCAAAGCACACAAGCACCTCACTTAATATTCGAGTCAGACATGACTGACTTTATTTTGACTATAATAATAAAGGTGCTTTTTAATTCTGCTGCCCCAAGTAATCCCAGCATCCAGTATCATCTTTAATATCACCTTTAATGTGGAAGAATTCATGCCTACAGTTATAAGTGTAGGCAACCGTTTTTGTGTAGATTTAGAAGCAAAAATTATTTTTGGATCATTTTTAAGCTGGAAGATCCTAAAACAACCCAGGTTTACCTTTTTGGCAGGTAGTCAGATTTTCATTTAAAATGTTCTGTTGCTTCTTGGAGTCCATGATGTCATGTATCCTACTGCAATTTTGAGGGGGTTTGGGAGAAATTAAAATATATGATATCACTCTTGTAGTTTTAAGGCTGGGGCATGTTCTAACAAGAGAATATAGACCATTTAAATACAAAATATCCCACCTATAGTTTTAACCCTCATGTCATTTTCAAATGTACTCGGAAGGAAATGAAAACGGTTGATCCACTGTGGTGACCCCTAATCGGGAGCAGCCGAAAGTAGAAGAAGAAAAAGAAGAAGAAGTTATTTTCAGATTTACTAACATCCTTTATGCTTGCGTCTAATTTGACCCCAGCAATTCAAACTTCCAGAAAATGGTTGAAGTTAAAACTGCCATCCAGGTTTATGTGCCCCAGTGCACAAAGCAAGCTCTATAAAGACATGGTTGAATGAGTTCGGTGTGAAGGAACTTGACTGGCCCGCACAGAGCCCTGACTTCAACCCCATCCAGCACCTTTGCGAGCCAGGCCTTCTCGTCCAACATCAGTGTCTGACCTCATAAATGCTCCACAGAATGAATGGGCACAAATTCCCACCAAAACACTAAAATCTTGTAAAAAGCCTTTCAAGAAGAGTGGAAGCTGTTATAGCTGCAAAGGGGGACCAACTCCATATTAAAGTCTATGTACAGTATTTGAATGCAGTGTCATTAAAGTCCCTGTTGGCGTAATAGTCAGACGTCCCAATCCTTTTGCCCATATAGTGTATGAGTTGCAGTGCGACATTAAGGTAATGTTAGGTTTGCGGGTTAGTGTTAGTGGGATTAGTTTGGGGGATGTAATGGATGGGGGCTTTAAGGTTAAGCTCTTCACTGGAAGCAAAGCCTGAAAAACAGTGTCCCAATACTTTTGTCCACTATAGTATGTGCGCTGCAGAGGGACGTTGGGGAGAGCCGCGCATGCGCAGACGCAGCCAGCAGCACCATTTTGTGGCGCGTGTGTGGCGAGAGTCGGGGTGTCCGTGGTGGTTGTGTGTTTTCTGATCGTTTCTAAACTTCTGACTTCAGCAACCTGCATTCTCAAAGTCGGAATCATGTCTGAGAACGCGTGTGCTGCGGACCCGGGGGTCTCGGAGGTGGCGGAAGGCGCGGGGGTCCGCAGGTTGTCCGAGCTGCGGGTGATCGACCTGCGGGCCGAGCTGAAGAAGCGCAACCTCGACATCAGCGGCAACAAGAGCCTGCTGTCCGAGAGACTCAAAAAGGTCACTCTTATTAAAAACGGGGGCTTAAAGCGACTCACACTGGGGCTATTTTGTGAATTTGATGCTCCAACAGTGTTTACAGAGTGATTAGTCTTAATAAAGAGGCAGTTATTAAACAGCAAGGCTAAGCTAAGCTAAGCAAACGGCTAGCCTAGTTTTTTTTTTTTTTACCCATTTCTTCATTTTTGTTTGTTTTGGAGCAGTAAAAGCACATTTTCTTTCTTTAAAATTAAAGCTGTAATTGTGTGGTCCAAAACTGTGAAACTAGTCCAAAAACCAAGTAACAGTAAGTTATGTAGGGATGAATAGCTGTCGGTTAGTTGCTCGTTTCCGCGTTTTTTGTTTGTTTTGGACCAATAAAAGCACATTTCCTTTAAAAAAATAAGTCTTAATTTTCTCGTTTTGATGTACATTCTGGCACTAAACTGTAAAACTAGTCCAAAAAAAAGATCCATTAAAATGAAGGAATGAATAGCTAACGGTTAGCTTAGTGGTTGCTCATTTCTGCATTTTTGTTTGTTTTGGACCAGTAAAATGCAGTTTTTCTTTAAAATTAAGCCCTTAATTTGCTCGTTTTGGTGTACATTCCGGCCCTAAACTGTAAAACGAGTCCAAAAGCCAAGTCTTATTAAAATGTAACGGTAAATAAGTTCAGCAGGCCCTCATTTTGCCTTCAGGCCCACATTTCAGAATCAGAAAAATTTGGCGCCTTTAGAGATTTAGTCACTAAGAAATCATCAAATGCAGCTTAAACTTTGAAGCATTTCTATATTTATGCTTCTGTAATGCTAAATACTGACACTGCACCCTTTTAAGCCTTTGTTATTTGTTATTCAGTCCCAGAAGCAACAGCACATTTAGGTCCACCAGTGAAAATATTTCACTCTTTGAGGTGCATGTGTAATTTTGAATACAGGTGTGGAATAGTAGTTGCCCATGTCATTAACTAGTTATTATAAGTCAGTTTAACAGTAAAGAGAGCAGAATAGCTTGAGATCTTACCCACTGCTGTTAAGCTCTTATAACCAAGTTATTTTGAAGTTTTACATCACTTTAAACCACTTCTGTATTTTTTCTGCAGGCCATCGAAGAGGAAGGAGGCAATCCTGATGAAATAGTGGTTCAGCTTGAAATAACTCCCAAAAAAACGCCTAGAAGAGCTCCTAAAGGTAAATATAAATCTAATACAGTGATACAAAACTTCCAGTTTGAAACTAAGTGTTGTAGATTTGAAAAAAGGGATTTTTTTTTTTTTTTTTTAAAGAAAAATACCTTTTTTGTAGGGAAGCGACAAGATAATGATGAAGCGGAGGACTGCACGATGGAAGAGGATTCTGTCGATGGCCAGGTGCATTGTAGTGATCAGACTCTTAATAAAACAGAGCAAAGCAGCAGTAATGTAAGTCGCAGTCTCATGCAAGTTTGGGAGCAGTTATGACGATGATATTAATGCCATTATTATCCTCCACCAGGATGATCCTGATGCACATGCAGAGAATCTTCAAGAGATGGACATCATGGACATGAATGTTCTGGATGAAGCTGATATCGATAACGGTGTGGCGGCTGAAGGTGATGAATATGAAGAGAATTGGACATCAGGTCAAGAAGAAGACAATGAAAATGATGAAATTGCAGATGCTGCCGCCCTTGAGTCACCAGGGAAACCGGAAGCAGAGGAGGTCTGTACTTATAAGTTTCTGTTTAAGGTTTTGCCGTTTGCCTATAATAAGGGTGGGCAATATTATGTTTGTATTTATTGTAGTCATGATAAATTGTCTACATCTCAACAGTGATGGGCAATATCTTGGTTCATCCAGTATTTTGGTTGAAATTATTGTCAAGGTATTAGGTTTGTCATAACCAGCATGCCACAAATAAGTGCAAATAAAACAATGTCCAAATATGCCTGTTTAGCAGAATAAAACCTAGTGGGTTTACAACATGCTTGCAAGGTGAGAGTTTGCAGCTTCTTGGCTAATACTGAAAGACTTGTAATGCAGTTTTCAGCAGGGTCTACAGAATGTAGCTCTACGTGTAAGTGTGCATATAAGAGTGCACATATGTGGCAAATTGAGAAATTAAGACGTAAAACATTAAGTGCAATTTTTGCCGGTCTCTGAAAAGCCACTGCATGCTAACACATCCATGCCTTTATCTTAATAGATTTAGAAAACAGTATTGATCTCTGTCTGTACATTGTTCAGTTTTTGCTGCTTACACAATGCAACGTTTTTGAATCCCGTTGATGCTAGTGGTTTGTCCCAAATTTTTAAACGAATTTGAAAAACTACATGTTGTTTATCATGAAAAAGTGTGGGAAATATTGTGATATGTTTTTGTCATACTGCCCAGCTTCTAAGTGCTAATCCTATTGGCTTATTTCAGGAAATGGAAACTAAAGATTTCATCTCAGAAGAGAAACAGAAACTGGATTCTCAGGTGTTTAAGGAGGTAGCTGCTTTACATATTTACTGTAAATGTGTGTTTGAGTGGTGTATTGTAGTCACATTGTTTGACCGATGGATGTTATGGATATTATGTTTTTCATTATTAAACATGCAGCACCAATATATCTTTCTTATTTTGCAGGAGGATGACCAAGAGGAGGATTCTGAAGGCCTGAAGAGAGAAATAGGTACTGTATGGAGGAGTTTCAAAACACCATTGATTGAGGGCCAATATTTAAGCTCGAATAGTAGTTAAGAAGTACTTAGTGCTGAAGAGACTGGAAATCCAGAGATTGTTACTGGCTCTGTGTGTAAGTAATACCATCAGAATTTTTCTCATAGTACAGTTTGTGCAAAATAGTATTTTGGCATGGTTGAGAAGTTTTTGCTCTAAAAAACTTATGCCCAGAGCCAGTAATAAGTGGCTAAAAGGTCTAGGCAGTTCTTGCAGGTGCAGTTCAGTGTTTCTAGGTTGCCTAAAGAAGACTTCAGAAGAGAAGACGAAGAAACGGATCATGTTGAAGCACAATCACTTTTAGGACTCAGTGTTTGTTTATTGGAGATCACTAATGGATTTGATTCAAAAGAAAAAAAGATACCTTAAAAGACAGCACAAAAGCCCTCTTCTCAGTCATGGACACTTGAACCACAAAACGCATCAGCGATGGACACTTTGGACCTGTGTGCTGGTCTTGTGCCTTTCTTCACATTGTCTCAGCTTGGCATCAGGTGAACTGACAAAGGTTCAACTTTAGTCAAAAA
Source organism: Brycinus macrolepidotus (assembly GCA_037974445.1). Taxonomy (NCBI): domain Eukaryota; kingdom Metazoa; phylum Chordata; class Actinopteri; order Characiformes; family Alestidae; genus Brycinus; species Brycinus macrolepidotus. Next base: position 8,952,938 of record JBBPCZ010000040.1, on the reverse strand, counting down.
CGGGTTGCTTGCTCTTTGGTTTTTCCAGTCTCTTTTATAGGGTAACTGCAAATGCCTGTCTTATGTGAAGCAGTGGGTCACGTCCTAGTCCAGTTCCAGGATAAACAATGTAATGTCTCAGAAGTAATTAAACTCTGTGCCATTCTATTCCTGTTACATTCGTAGAAAGTGAGAAAGTAGCCGGGTCTTGTATATCAGAGCTGCATAAAGAAGAGTCGTCTGAGGAGTGGAGCGAAGAGAAGAAAGCTTCGGTCTGGGATTCTCGCAAAGAGGAAGACAATGTGTCCAACCTCAGTAAAGCTGAGGAAGCCAGCAATATGGAAGGACAGTCTTCAGCTTGTGAAGGAGACTTTGACTGGGCAAAGCGAAGCGAAGTCGAAACGCCGTGTGAGGAGCAGCAAGGTGTTTGGGACAATTCGACGGATGCCGAGAGCACATCTGCTCAGGCAGCTAGCGCAAACGAAACAGGCTTGCACGAAATCGCAAATGCAGCCGATTCAGAAACTGCGTCAAAGGCAGAGGGGTCTGAGGGAGACAGGAAGACTGAAGAGAGCGCTGCAGAATCTTCAGAAGTGAAAGAGTCCTCTGTAGAGGGTGATGATCAGAAAAAGAGGTTTGTTGTTTTCTGTCTACTAGAACAATGGCTGTTACAATCTGTTACATTGGCTCCTTTGTTAACAAGTTTGGGTGCTCTTGGGAGGTGTAATGGACTGCGCATTTCGTCCCTCATTTTTTTTCTTTTTTATCCCCATTTCCCTTCTCCCTTCGTTAACTACTTTAACCGTTTGGTTGCCATCTAAGATGCCCTAGCGGCATGTGTAGAGATATTTGGCTTCAAATGACTTCAAGTCATAGAATCAACATTAAGTGTTGTTTGTCCACTGCCTGAGGCTGCAGCCTCCCCAGGTGGGTATGTTAATCAAGCTCCAATGTCTCCATGTCTGGATTTGTTAAGCACTCTGAACTATTTTCTTTTTTCCTTTTCCTCTAGCGGTGATGAAAAATCAGGTAAAACTGACTCAAAAGATGACAAAGGTAACTATGGCAGAATCGTTGTTCTTGCTTTTTGACAGAAACAAATTTGATTGGTGCAATTATTGATTCGTATCAGTATGTTCATGATTTAAAGCTCACAGATATTTCACAGTAATGTTCAGTATGTCAAGGACAGCTTCAGTTTTGTGCCAGACAGGGGCAAAAAAAAAAAGTCCTTATTATAATGCAATAATCCTAAAGTTATCTCTTATGGAGCTTGTGGCTTGTTCTCTTAATTTGATGCTCTCATACGCAGCACTGCTGCAGCGCTTTAGCTATGAGTCCGTGAACTTAGAACATTTTTCATACCAGTGCCCGCATTCTTAAGTTGCACTGGCAAAAAGAAAAATGATACCTTGGTCACTGTAAGTACGAGACGGATCCACATTCTCTTTATCGTAACACAAATGTATGTCAGAGTGAAAGTCAGTGCATTAAAAATCACATTCATTTTTCTTTTTGTAAATCATTGTGAAAACACTTCACAAACACAAAACATTAAACTAACATTAAGTATTATTTATGGCTGTGATTTTGTTTGTTCAGCCGCACGCTAGTGTGAGCCACTTTCATCCAGGCTCCCAGGGCTCTGTGACCGAGTTTCAGGCCTCAGAGACCAAATTGCATACACTTAAGATGGAAAAGAATATTTTCTACTCATCAATTTAATGACTGTTATTGGTAATCATTGAGAAGTGACCCCAGCCTTGAGGGGGAAAAAGCAGGATTGACACTAGAATATGAAATATGTCTCATCTGCAAGGATACAAAATATATCCCTATGGTCTGAACAGGTAGTGTTGCAGCTAGCGGAAGAAACCTTTGGGTTAGTGGCCTTTCCTCAACCACCAGAGCGACTGATCTGAAGAATCTGTTCAGCAAGTATGGCAAGGTTGGTGTGCTATAGAGAAATGCTTGAAAGGAAGCATAGTAGATGTTCTCTATTAATGTAAAGGTGTTCTAGTGTTTTCAGAATGTATAAAAGGTAGCATGTATGTGTTTTTTTTTTTTTTTTTTTTCGGTAATAACCTTTAAGAACCTTCAACATTTTCTTTTTTTTTTTTTTTGTTGGTGCTTATTTTTTTGATTTGTGTGTATTCGCAGGTTGTTGGTGCTAAAGTGGTAACGAACGCTCGCAGCCCGGGGGCTCGATGCTATGGCTTTGTTACTATGTGTACTACCGAGGAGGCTACAGAGTGCATCAACCACTTGCACCGAACTGAACTGCATGGCCGGATGATCTCTATCGAAAGGGCAAGTGGATGCTTTGGGCATCGTTGTCACTTTGAGCTGCTGAGATGGCCGTGTTGCAGTGCATTAATAACATATATTGACACCCTGGTGCTGCTCTTTTAGGCCAAGAATGAGCCAGCTGGGAAAAAACCTGCAGACAAGGGCGATGCCAAAAAGTCCGGCAGTGACAGGAGACAGTCATCCGAGTCCAAGACTGATAAGTAAGAAACTCAAATGTGTAACTTTAAAATTAAATTTCAAGCTTTGAACTGGGACAGTGCTGCATTGGCTTCTTTAATGAACTCAGAACCTGATCGCAGTTTCTTATCTTGCACAGATCTGACAACAAAGATGATAAAACTGAAGACTCCGATAAAGGTGAGTAATGTTAAAGTGGTGATTATTCATTATTCATCTTATTCATTTATGCTCAGTCAGTGTTTGCAGAGTGAGTCTTAGAGTGTCAGTGTTTATTGGGTTGTTTTGTCGCGCAGCCCGTGGGGAGAGGACTGTTGTAATGGACAAATCTAAAGGGGAGCCAGTCATCAGTGTCAAAACCAAGAGCAAGGAGCGTGTAAGTGACCCCTCAGTCGGTTCTTTTGTCTGTTGGTTTTTCTCAGGTACATTTTTGTCCCCTGCTCTGATATTCCTGACTGATCTCAACTGGTATGTTAAATAAGGAATGTTAGAGCAGAGAAAATACTCCTGGGATTCCCAGCTCTTATCCAGTACCCTGTACTGTTATTCCAACCATAATCTACTGCATTAAGGACATCTAAATCAGTATTGTATCAGAACTCTTGTTGATGTGTAGTAGGAGCAGGATTATTTTCCTTATTTTGTGCGATTATGAGGAGTCTCATGCCTTTTTTGGTTTGTTTGTTTCATTAGAGCACAAAGAGCCGTGATCGTAGGTCCTCCAGCAAAGACAGAAAGGACATTCTGTCGTTTGACCAGATCAAAGAACAGAGGGAGCGTGAGAGACAGAGGCAGCGTGAGCGTGAAATCCGCGAGGTGGAGAGACGCAGGCACTCTGGGTACACACACGCGCGCGCACACAGTGCATAAACACTGGAAGGCCACCAAGCTGCAAATCCACTTCCAAATCCATAACCATTTTAGCAGTGAAATGCCATGCTTTTTTTTTTTTTTTGGAGACTGCATTCACTATAATGTCACTTGTAATAGGTCTGGATATGTTTAATGTTAAATCTAGGTATTTAAAATGTACCTAAATTAGGCTTAGACCTCAGAGAGTTAAATACGTTTGAAGAAAATAGGATGTTAAAGAGAAACACGGGCATCCTAGATTTCAAGAATACGAAACGCTTTAAGGCAATTCTGAAATCCCATTTCTGCTGTTTTGTGGAAAAGCAGCTACACTGTGAAGTTATGAATAGAGATGTGATGGTTTGCTAGCTGCATAAATTTCTAACCCATTTGGTCTGACTGAGCAGTGACCGAGACAGCCGCAGCGAGCGTGAGCGCATTCGTCTGTTCCGTGAGCGTGAGGAGCGAGAGAGGCTGATGCGTAAGCGCAACTGGCTGGAGGTGGAAAAGCAGCGCCTGGACGCAGATCGCATGGAGCGTGAGTTCCTGGAGCGTGAGCGCCTGCGAGTGGAGTATGAGCGACGCCGTGAGCAAGAAAGAATTCACCGTGAACGTGAGGAGCTGCGCAGGCAGCAAGAGCAGCTTCGCTATGAACAGGAACGGCGTCCACTCAAGAGGCCTTACGACTTGGACGGCAGGTGATTTATTTAGAGAAGAGCTTGTGTTACATGATGCACAATTTGCATTATGTATAATTTGCTTGTTTCATCAATGGAAGTACTATTGATCAGACATTTCCATGTGTTAATCACAGGAAAGATGACTGGCAGGTTAAGAGGATGCCTGTGGATGAGCGCTATGGACGCTCAGACTTCGGACGCCAAGAACGGTACCAAGACTTTGACCACAGAGACCGCAACCGATACCAGGATGACATGATGATAGACAGGTAATTCATATTTGACTTGTCACTTTGTGTGATGTTTTTAAATGGGTGAGACCAGGAGTTGACTTTTATTAGATGCTATTAGTGCATAATTATTGTAGCCATTATTAACAATCGGTGATGTGCTCATTCTTGATGCTTTTGAATCTTCAGGAGGGATGGTGCTAGAGGAGGGATTGCTGGAGACAGAGATAACCAGGTAGACATATTTTACTTTTAAATAATGTATCGTATGATCACAAGCAACTTAGGAAATGTGCAGACCGTAGGTGGCATAGTGAAAGACACATAGCCTAAACCTGAGCTTTTTCTAGCTTGACTAAAATATAATGCAAGGTTATAGCAGTATATTTACAATGAAAATTAGAGCACTAATTTGTGAAATAAACCTTGGCCAGCGTGTTAATCTTTCTCTTACTTTGCAGCACTTCTCAGATCGGGACAGGCACGGTAGAGACTCTCGGGAAAACTGGGGGGGTGGAGGTGGCTATGACAAACGCCCTATGAATGCTGCAAGACCAGTGCCTGGCAGGTAAAATAATATCCTGACTTTTTAATAAATACTTTAAAGCAGGGGTTCTCAACCTTTTGCAAGCTGGGCCCCCCCAAAGCTGGTTCATTGCAGTTGGGGCCCCAGTCCCCCCCCCACACATCCCAAACACCACTTTGCATAGATAGATAGATAGATAGATAGATAGATAGATAGCCCTAGGCTATTATTTTTAGGCCCACATTATTATTATTATTATTATCATCAGTAGCGGTAGGTACGCCTATTATCATTACTAGGCTATTGTTATAATTGGCAGTAGCACCAGACTTCTAATGTGAGCTTGCAGACATTATTATTATTATGAGTAGTAGTAGGCTATTGCTATATAATTATATGAGGTTACATGCTTTATTGTTGTTGTTGTT
>JBBPCZ010000040.1:8927585-8937915 GCA_037974445.1 Brycinus macrolepidotus | reverse complement strand
CACCTTAATGAAGTTCAGTTCATTTTTACAGCTCACAGTAAGTCATACTGTGTCCTAAACCACGTCCACAAGTCTGATTCACCTCAATGAAGAGCTGGATGTGGTTTGCACAGGTTGAGAGAAGTTTTGGGGGCATACTTATGAAATTATTTGGGTGAATATTGACTTCCAGTGTTTGCCACTTTATCTTTGTGTTGTCTGCACTAAACTAAATATTGACTTCTAGGGTGCAATGTTGGGCCTTTTTGCTGCAGTTCTAAACTAAAGAAGGACAATTTGGGCTCCAAACATGTGGGACTGGTGGAAAAGTGTAGATCTGATTTTTTTTTTTTCTACAAACCAATCCTTTAACGAGAGCAGGGACAAGCTGTGTAATGTTAGGCCTCGTCGTTCCAGTTCTAAACTAAAAAACTGGAACTCCTAGCATGTCTCAGTCCATCGACTACACTGAGAATCTGATCATTTTTTTTATTTTTTGCCAAACTATTCCTTTAAACAAGATGCCAGTCTAGCAGAACAGGGTTAAACACTACTCCAGACTGACTAGCATGTGTGTGTGTGCGCGCGCGTGTGTGTGTGTGTGGCACTCGGCAGCAGAGGTATGCCAGGGAAAGGATTATGACATTTTACAGCGTGAAGCAGAACCCGTCGTCATGAGGTGCTCCCGCTCTGAGAAAGAAACCCGGCGCCGTGCCTGTGGAAGCAGGGCTGGATCAGAATGCCTGCGAGCGCTCTCCGCGTCGTTTGTTATTCCCCTCACACGCCTCTCGGTTTGCCTTTCTGACATCCCCTCCATCCTGTATGCTGATGCCTATCCCCTCCGGCGGCGGCTGCTTGAGATGTGACAGTTACCTGAGCTTCGGCTTCTTAAGACGGGCAAATTCTTTTTGTTTTCCGTTCTCCTGAAGAGCGTCCTCTGAGAATAGAGAAGACTGGCATGTTTGTCTTGAGTTAAAAAAGCAATGGGGTGGGGGTAGTGGTGGGAAAAGGGGAGGGGGTACCGAAAAACGCACCACAATTTGAGGAGATGTGCTGGTAAACATGTTAATATTCCTTCTGTAATTCTAAAAGTTGGGAACGGAAGGCAAGGTCAGTCTGAAGGTGGCGATGATAAAACAGCTTGGAAGGTTTAGTGTCTCGCTTTGTTCCCCTTTGCAAAAGAGGAGCGTTTATTAAAAAAAGATTACACTCCCAGAGAAAGGGTGCCAGTGACATCACAGAGGCTAGGCACACACACACACACCTACACACACACGCACACAAACACACACACACAGGGCTTGCTAAATCCCTGCGGCTGCCGTTAAGGTGGTGTCTTTAATGACAGGAGGGCAGAGTAGAGTTACCACACTGCTTTCCTGCACTCGGGCCCAACGAGCCGGGCTTATGCAATACAGTTCATCTCAACTTATGTTCTGCAGTGTAAAAAAAAAAAAAAGACTTTTTATGCAAATCTGTGAGTTTCGAATGCACCGTAGGAGCAGTAGACAGTCCTGCGCAGGGCAGTTAGTGCTGACATCCTCACAGCCATGACCAGGCAACGGTACGCTTGTCTAAAACGAATTCGAAATGAACTGCAGTGTGAGTTTTTTTTGCCTGCTATTTCTGGCTCTCTCTCTCTCTCTGTCTCACACACACACACACACACACACGCACATGCACACGCACGCACACACACACACACACACACACAGCAAGTGGGTGATAGGTTGAAGGCTGAGCATTCGCAGAAAAACACAGCAGCATGACTCAAGTTGTACAGCTGGCCCTCTGACCACATCGCCTGGAGGGTTTAGTAGGTCTGGCGAAGCACGTGGGTTTGGGGGCTGCCTGCCTCAAAGGAGTTTATCAGGAACACTTTTTAAAACCACTTGTTTTAGCGAACCACTGATGGTGGTTCAGAAAGTTCCTGGCTTGAAGAGTACTTTTGAAGGATCAATAAACCAAAAACAGTAAATCTTTGACGCAGTGTGTTAAAGTTTGAAAACATGCCGTTCACTCCCAGGTGCATTGATCTGGAAAATGAGCTGCAAAAATAAAGAGTTTTGAATTTGTTGCTTTTGTGATGTCACCAAAACCGGCACATTTGCATATTTCTGCCTATTTAGTCTACACCAGTGTAGCCCCGCCCATTCACGGTGAGGTTATGAGGCTGCCTTATGAATGGGGAACTGTTTAATTCTGGGATATAGAGAGGTGGGAAGTGGTCCTGTAAAATCACGACTTTTTGATACAATCACGGCATCATAAATGAAGCTCAGGGAGAGAAAATAACAGTAAGGATACCCTCATTCCACAATTTGATTTGTTTCATTTCACAATTCAAAATTCTCATGGTGTTTTAGACAAAGTTTGAAGGAAGGAGAAGTGCTGGCCCTAATCTTGTTGCTGCAGGACTTACAGCACAAGGACCGTTTGGTGGTGGTTCCCATGTGTCCTAATAGGGTGTCCATGCTACTAAGATGTACTCTCACATTTTTGCCAAGGCTATTAGATGCAGGCCTTGAGACCATAAGTGTCAAAACTGTTAAAATGTGAAAAAAAAACCCCACCAACAATAATTGTAATTAATGTTAGTACCCCTATGGGATTTGGCTGATCTAGATTGGACACGGACATCCAAAGCATGTAAAACAAATTCCATGTTTTACTTGAAAATTGACACATTTATTCACATCCGGACAGGTCACCAGTCCATCCCAGGATAGATACTCAGACAAACCCAGGGGCAATTTAGTATCTCCAGTCCACCTGACATGCAGGTCTTTGGACTGTGGGAGGAAACCGGAGAACCCGGTGACAAAATTTGCCTAGAGTGCCAGAAATGCTGCTGGGTGCAGATGTGTTTTTTGTGACATCACAGAAATAGTATGAATCCAAAGCAGGCTGTTTTTGCAGTTTCGGTTCCATATAAGGACAGAGGGGGAGTGAATTAAATGTTTTGAGACTTTGACAGTGCTTACAAACTACATCAAACATCATGTATGTTTAAAGAGGCACAGGAAATTCTGTTTTTTCTGAAAAAAAAAAATTAAAAATACATTTTCGTAAGGCCTAAAAGATCAATTTGGAAAAGATATATATGGAAACCTATTTTCATCTTGTTTCTTTAATGGGATTGAAGTATTTGAGAGACGTACTTGACTTTTCTGTTTTTGCTTTTCTCTGGAGACATCAGTAATAGACGGAGATTGAAATGTCAAGAGGCTTGCAGCAAAGTGTTGGTTAGGGATTAAAGGAAATGAAAAATCGTTTTAGAACTGAAACTGAAAACAAGCAGGAGCGAGTCTTAAAAACACAAAAGCCTATTGTTGCATAAGAGCCCCTCTTTTTCTTGGTTCTGTTGGACTCCATGGCTGTAATTTTGATGACATAACTGCACTGTTACAGCACCGAAGAAGACCATTTTTGAGAGGGTTAGGAACAATAAATATGGAAAGGTGTGATATGGAGTGATACAATATTGAGCTGTCATGCTGATTTTAAGACTTTTTCCTCCCTTTATGCATCCTTTAGCAGCCATGCATGTGCTATCCCATAGAGGAAGGGAAGGGAAGAGGTCCCCTCCTCCTCCTCCTCCCTATCCCCCCCACCCCAGGCGATCCCCTCTCAAATCCTAGCTTTAATTGTGGCGTACTAAGCTAGGGACCGGAGTAATCAGATCAGAGATGAGAGCTGCAGGCACACACAGAGACAGAGCGCCAACGCTGGATTAAAAAAAAAAAAAACAGTCCTGATTGAAGTCGACTAGTCCCCGCTAGTGAGTAAGTGAGGCAGAGTGAGAGAGAAAGGAAGAGAGGCAGAGAGGGAGAGAGGAACAGCCGTGAGAAGGAGTGGGAGGAAGAAAGCACCAGAAAAAGGGAGACAGTGCAGTGTAAGAGAGGGGGAGCGAGAGAGAGAGAGAGCAAGGGAGAGAGAGGGAGGAGGGGCGAGAGGCGAGCAATGGAGAGACAGGAAACGTGCAACAGCCACTGAAACTGGAAAGCCAGGAAGAGTGAAGGAAGGAGAGGAAAACGGAGGCCCTCGGCCAAGCGCGGGGGGCAATGGGCAAGGAGGAAAAGCAAACGCGTTTCTGCAGGAGGAGGGAGGAGGAGAGGGAGGGAGGTCGGCAAGGATCCAGCGGGAGAGAAAAACAAGGGGATAACATCAGAAACAAGCAGTGACAGGAAACAGAGAGGGAGAGGGGTGAAGAGGGGCAGCACACCGAGGAAAAAAGTTTTAGGGTTCAGGCGGGTACAAGAAAAACGGAGAGAAGGAGTGGCCGGGGTTGAATGCAGGTGGGACGGATGAACCTGTTCGGGATCATCGGTTTGAACCCTTCTGCTTCCATCAAGCTTTCTGATTCCAGAGGGTCTGGCCCAGATTTCCCCTGGATCTACAATGGTCTACAGAAGCGGACCAAGATGGACTACTCTGCAAAGACTGGAGAAAGACCTCCCAGTTAGTTTCGAACCTGAGGACAGCAACAAAATGAGTTTGCACAGGTCTAAGCGGACCCTCCGGAACGGATTCAGCCACCATTCCAGTTTATCTCTCGCCACTCTGGAGCGCCACGCACAGCTAGTTGCGGCCGGTCAAAGCTGTCAGTCTGGGTCTAGCACTCTGAGGTGGGGCAAGTGTCAGAAGCTGCAACACAACAGCGCCTCTGTGAGGGACTGCCTGAGAGAATGCGGCTTTGTGAACAACCTCCGCCAGTCCCAGACACCCCTCCCTACGAGGAAATGTGCTCTGGAGTTGCCGACACAGTTCATAGGTCAAAGAAACTGTGGAGTGCCTGTTTGCGTGGTGGACCAACAATCCGGCTCTGTCAGAGAGCCCCAGCCCTCTGGGCACACTGAGGCAAACCAGCACACCTTTGACAAACTGTGTAAGCTGAAATCCAACTGCAGCCTCAATCTAGAGCCCTCCAGCTTGGACAGAATTAAACAGAAGTCAATGGGACACATGGGAGAGGACAGTGGTGGGCCTGGGTCCATGCAAGTCATCTTCTCTACAGAAGTTCCGCAACATGCCACCTCTGACCGCCATAGGGGACATTCTGATTCGGTTGGGACCAAAGGGGAAAACTTGAAAAACTTGTCTGACGCCAAAGAACTGGGCCCGAGCGGAGAAACATACACTTTCAGCTCGAAGAAAACGCAGAGGGTGCTGCGGGACCAGATTTGCAGAGTGGTTGTAAACCTCGAGGAAGTTCTCCACGGCCTGAAGGAAGTGCATCTGGAGATGAAGGAGGTAAAAGGGTTTCATTTCTGGCTTTGAGGTGCTGTGTCTCTTAATCCTGCTCCTGGGGGTCCCTTGCACTGTAGTGCTTCCAGATCCAGGTCATCAAGTGATTAGCCATCCTTTCATAAAAACAGCTGTGTTGTGGTGTGGGTCTCCAGGAACAGGATAAGCAGACACTGTTGTAGAGCACTGTGCAAAGTACTAACACATGTTTCTCATTAGTTGCTTGAACAGAGGTGTGCCCTATTCTGTAGAACTGCATCCACGCCCGTGCACATTCATCATTCCACATGAGAGTATTACAGAATGTTTAAACCAAACACCCAACACACCCCACACAAAACAGTTTCACAATAATGGAACAGCTACTATAGCTGAGAGAGAAAACACAGGAACAAATGCAACCAGAGGAACTTTTATCTGCTCCATTTCCCAAATGAATGCAGCGGTTTTTGGGGATGCTAGGCTGTATCTTTTTTAGCGTACCCCCAGCTGGCTGGAGTGGATAGAGTGGGGCAGCTGGAAGGCAGGACGACTGGCTATTTTTAGTTCCACGCTGCTGCGTCCTAATCTCATTTACACAAAAGCATCCCATCGGCGTCCTTGATGTTGTCTGCATCCATGTGGCACCCTGATTGTCTCGGTGCTGTGAAACTGGGAATGGGTTCAGAACTGCAGGCTAGTACAAACAAGAGCGGGTTGGTGGCGTTCCGGTTGAGTGATGCTGCTCTGTTGTGATGCCAGAATGTCTTTCTGTGACACCCAGGTGGTCCAGCAGATTGACCAGCTGACCTCCAACATTGACCTGGGAGAGGAGGATGCCAATGACACTTCTGGAGGTTCCAGCTCCAGCAAGCGAACACCTGCTTCAGGCGAGGGGTCGGAGCACACAGACAACGGGACCCATATGGTCAGAGACACCTCCGGGCACCTAACCAGCCCGTCAACAGTGCCAAGGGTCAACAAAAAGTTCCAGGCATCTAGCAAAGACCAGCCTCAGCGTAGAAACACTTCTCGTTTGCCCCCACCAGCGTACCAGACCTTGCACACGGGCACGAACAGTTTAGCACTAAAATCAAACCATGGAGTGTCAGAAACTAAGGGAGTTGCTAAAGGGCCCAGGAGCCAGAAGCCTCCTCCTTACCCCTTCATCAGGAGGTCAAGCAAAGGGAAGGATCCAGTCTTGAAAGCCCCCCCTTATTCGGGCAGGCAGAAACTGCTCTCCACCACTGTCTAAGGGGGCAGTTCTGCTGCAGGCCAGTCAGCTAGCGGAAGATTACTCACCAGCTTTGGAAGAAGCCAGTATCCAAGGTGACGGGCGCCATTAAGTAAGTATGATGTAAAGAGTCCCGGAGTGCTGTAGACTAATTCAGCACCTCGCTATTCAAACCCAACTCACTCTTGAGTGCAGCATGAGAGTTAAATATGTAGCACGCTGCATTACAGACCCTTTTCAGTAGACTTAGTAAATGGTGCAGGAGAAAAATGTCAAAGGTGCATGTAGAGACAGAGGCCATCTGGAGATTACTCACAAACTTAGAGAAGGGACATCTGGAGCAGGACGCAATCATTGTTCTCCCAGCAGCCTCTGCTGAAGGGAATTTTCACAGATTTTTCTAAATCTCTTGGTGCTGTGCCCTTAAGACTCAGATTTCTTTGCAGCGGTGGTGATAGGAAACAGGGTTTGCAAACCAGGGGTTTATATGGAGTGGTGATGATGGTAAATTAGTGCCAAATCTGAACTAAATCAGTTTTCTTTGCCTCACGACTCCCTGCATGTACCCCTCCACCACAAATGGGTTTAGTTTTAGGCCACAACTCTGGAAAATCAACATCACAGTCATCAGACAGCTCATTCATAACCATGAAATAACCTTCTGTGAGGGAACTTTCAGAGAACCACACGTCTGGTTCCATTTACCTCCACTGTAAATCAGAGGTTTTCTACTGGTGTCACCCTTGTGACTTACAGTAATTTATTATTGATTTTTGATTACCCATACCCTGCTGAACCACATTCCTAGGATTTTTTGCCCCATGAGAAATACTAGATGCTCAGGGTGCTCTGTGTACATGTCCCCCTAGTGGTGCGTCAGCCTCACAACATTTACTGCAGTGTATTCCAGTACAAGAGGTAGGGGGTCGACACATGATCAGAAGAAAATAGATGGTCTGAATGAAAAGCTAACCAGTCTACAGTTCCTAAAAGACATGCCTTCATCCTGAATCACTGTCATTATACAGCTGACCTCCTCCGTAAAGCGATGAAGTACATGGTCCCCAGCTGCATGTTTTAGGTTTAAATACTGCTTGAGATTAATTAACATCTGGAGAAGACCCCAGATGGCCCCAAAGTTGGCTCGTAGTCACGAAGCTGAAAAAGGGAGGATGTTGTATTGTGTTTGTACAGACCCTTTTTTTGCTGAAGTGAGTGGAAAAGTTACACAGTCAGCACTAGATCATTTTAAAGGGAAAGTACTAACGTGGCTAACAGTGACAGCATGCTAATAGTAAGTATGGTTCTCCTTCAGGGTGCTAATTGGCTTTCATTACTCATTAGCAGAATTGGCATTTTCAGTCCAGCCGTTCCTTTTTCGTGCGCAGCAGAGCTTTTGTGAATTGCAAAGAAGATGAAAATTAGTTGCTCTCCCTGATTATTTATTTATTTATTAAAAATATGAATACACAGTTCTTTCGAGTCAGGACGCGAAAACAGAAAACAAAAAAACCTGTTTATGCAAAGGCCTGAAAAGAAAAAAAAAAGTAGGCTAACGCTTTTTTAACCCCCCAGGCAGACCAAGGATGACCACTAAGGTTTCTGAATGAGAAGGAATTCAAGAAGGACATCCATACAGAGCCAGACGGTATGTACTGTATATGATCCTGTAATATAATCCTTAATGTTCTCCATGCTCAAGCATGTAAAAGCCAATGCTAGACCAAAACCATGACCTGAAAACCAGTGCTAGAGGGGTAAACTACTGGTAAAGAAGCTGAAAATAAAAGAACCTTCAATACCCACCCACCTCAATACCCGTACACCTTTTTAAATGTCCATAAAGCAGCCCAGAGAAAGTTTTCAGGCTCTTTTCTCAGCTCCCTCGGTCACATTTATTGCGAGAGACGTAAAACATTTTCAGTAGAGTCTCTGCTCGGAGGGCTCTGAATGATTTGTTGACGAGATTTATGCTTCAGAAAGTAACCTTTCATCTCTTTCTCCGCCTTGATTTTCACTGCTCAGATGTCACAGGAGAAAAGTTCGGTGATGGAGTTTCAAGAACTTCTTTGGAGCCTCATCCATCTTTACGTCAAGGCTGGGCGTCTCGGGGCTCGATCGATCAGAGCTCGTCGTGGCGCGTCCGGCCGATGACGGTCAGCTTTGAGAGCTCGGCGCGGAATTTACCTTCATTGTGGGTCACTGGAAGGAACCAGAGAAACCACAGAAACATGAGAAAACACGAAGATGTGACTCTGCAGGCGATGAGCTGTAACTGCATCTCCTGAATAAAACACTTTGAGGACCACTGTCCACCTCAGCACACATAACGATCCCACAGCAAGCTGGAAGTCATGAGAAGATGAGAAATAAAGGAAACTAAGTGATGGGAAACTGGGGTTCCTGCAGTGGAGGCACCTCACCTGTAGAGTCGCCCACTGTGTACTCATCATTCTTCAGAGCAACATCCTTCTGACCCCCAACAGCCGCCTGGGACTGAGAGAGAGAGAGAGAGAGAGAGAGAGAAAGAAATAGAATTAGAGAGAAATGATTGATGCCAGCAAGAAAGTAAAGTGGGAGGAAAACGACAAACACGCGAGAAAGTGAAGAGCGTCTGTGGAGTTCTTATTATTTCACACACATTCTTTCTGAAGTTTTTTCCCCCTCTGTTACACCAGGGACCGCCATTAAAAAAACACCACTGTAAGTTGCCTGCAATGATTTTGATGAGGACATTCTCTGCAATACCTCCCAAGAAGAGCCTGCATGCTGTCAAGCTTTTGATCTGAGATGACAAGGTTCTTGTTTCAAATTAAGTTTTTGATCTAGAGCCACCAGCTACAGGGCAGACATGCTTAACACCTGCTGATTTCACCACTTATGATGTATTTCACCATTCATGATGTACATAAGGTTTTCTGACTCAGTACTGAGTTAATTGTCAACAGGGGTGACTGATGTTGGGATTCAGGGCTGATATTTCTAAAATGTAGAAACTGGGACCAGATCCTCTAGGGCCCTGTTCACACCCGGCATTAATGTGGATCCTGAGTGATCTGCTCAGTAATGGTCACGAGGTGCTTCAGTGTGGTCCAGGACACATTTGCGTCCACATTACTAAATCAGTGTGGCCATATGTAGCCCGGACCACCTACAAATGTGGTCCAAGTTATCGGATCTTGATCGGATGTTTTGTGCATTCACATCTGTACTCCGAACTGCCCAGCTGTGATTGGATCACTGATACGTACGTTACTCCCAGGTGTGAACAGGGCTCTGGATCAGCCTTACAGAGAAACAATTTTTTTACAGGGTTACAAATAACATTAATAAAATACACTTAAAATGTTTTGGTCTTCTGGAGTAAGACATGTCATCAACAACTGGTTCAAAATATCAGTCAGATCTAGGCATCAACTCGATACTGATATTTTATTTTACACAGTTACGGATGGCTGCGTCTACATATTTCTCACGTTGGGGAGATTCCAAAACTGACAAAGCTTGAAAATAATCATGCCAACATTAGGGTTGGGTGATATGGCAAAAATAAAATATCTTGACCTTCTTTTTCCACATTTGAAAATATAAATGAAAAATCTACTTATCAAAAACTATAAAAACAAGTCATTTGTATTCAGCAGGTTGCGCTGACCTAAATCTAATTACCAGCCTGTCTCTGTAATGAAACATGCAGTCGGTGAGTGTTTTGAAGTGCTGATGAAATCAATAACATGCTCAGAAAACCATGTAATTTGGCACAATAATGAGATATATATATATACCTTGTTTGTGCAAAAATACTATGTTCTGTCTGTCAGACTGTCTTATCTTTGTCATACTGAGGAGATTAAATGAAAGAAATGGGAACAAATGTTTTACTGTGACAGA
>JBBPCZ010000040.1:8901036-8915788 GCA_037974445.1 Brycinus macrolepidotus | reverse complement strand
GTAATGAAATAAAAGCAAAGGTAAATAAAAAGTGAAGCTAAAAGCAAAGCAAAGCTAAAAGCGAAGCGGAGCGATGCGCAGCGCGTCCGTCCAGAAGGCATCATTTACATTTCCCACTTTTGTGTGGATTTTTAAAAACAGGGAGAAATATGCTTTATGAAGGGTAAAGGTAGAAACTGGGTTGTGTTTCAGTGCTTAATGTAATGCGCCATATTGAGCTGTCAACTTCACTCTGAGCCAGCGGTGTCCAGTCTTATTCACAGAGGACTGGTGTGATTGCAGGTGTTCTTTCCTATGCCAGTAGGAGCTCACCTGATTCCACTTGTTTAAGTCTCAGTCTTCTATTTTAGGTGAAAGGAAGCTTACAGCCACACTTGCCTTTTGGAGATAAGGCGGGACTCCCCTGTTCTGAGCCTACTAACCAATTAAACAGCAGGTTTTCTATAGCCCCAGCAGTTTCTGGCTTCTTTCAGTAACGTCATCAGTTTTAATTAGGGAAGCTAGATTGGAAATCTGACAGCTGCAGTAGTGCTCATATTTTGGATATTGGAACTTATTTGGAAAGTAATACATATATGCCATTAGGATTCCTTGTAATAAAAATTTGTATAACTGAGATTTAATATGTATGGTTCATCCTGATTGTTCAGTTAAAACTGATTATTGCTTATCTCGCTGTCTGCTGTCCGACCATTTGTTCCTTTTGCAGAAAAAAGTTAACCCAGACCTCCTGGTGGAGATCAAACCGAGTAACCGGGCACGGAAGCTCCTGGAAGGCAAACTGAGGAAGCAGAAGCAGAAAGCTGTGCTGAAAAGGCAGCAAGAGGACGAGCATCGATGGCACATGGAGATGAGGTTAGTGTTGGGTCCCTTGATTTAGAAGAATGCAGTTTTAAGTGTGTATATACACAGGCCACCTTATTAGAAAGGTCTCTCCTTTGTAGCTCCATCTTGTTAGAGGCTCTGTTGAAGAACATCCATCCTCTAGTCTTTCATCATTGGTGACTTGCATGTGAAAGCCCCAGCAGAGCCGCTGTGCTTCATGCACTCATTCCAGTGGGTTTTCTGTCCTGAGAATGGTCAGCCCCCGTAATAGTGTCTAAGTCAGCAGCACTCCTGTGGTCCGAAACCGAGAAATGGTTCATGAGGTCAAGGGTGACGAGATGGAGTACAGCCTGTCATTATACACCTCCATAGTTAATCAGTAAGGTGGGTGGACATCATTAAGTGGCAGTTTGTGTATAGAGTACTGTACTATCAAATAAATTTTATAGTGCAATAGGACTTCTCAACCACAGCACGTAATGGACAATAACACCACACACGCGCACACACACACACACACACACACACACACACACACACACACACACAGTTTCCATTCCTCCAACCCTTGCAGCTACACTTAGTTTCTTGCATGTTTGTAATTTTTTTTATAAAAATATAAAAAGTAAGAACTTTTATAATTATAATTCTACTCAGATTAATTATTGTCTTGTTAGTTTGATATTGTCTTTTCAGTTCTGCGTAGCACAGCCGGGGTGTGTTGCCAGAAAAGCATTTCACAGTATGTTGTACTAACTAGAACTGCATATGACAAATAAAACTCTGGAACTCTTGAACTCTGAACTTAACTGAACAATTTAGGTAAAATGTCTTATTACAATTTTTCTGATCAATATTGCGACTGAAATTAAAATGCATTTCTTTCTATTAAGCTCCAGGCCTTTTGTTTCTTAAGGACAGCACATCCACTTGAGTCTGAGGCTTGAATGCTGACTGTAGTGTGCCAGAATACCGGTTCACAAGCTCTGTTTTCTCAGTGCCACATAATGTTGGTTATAATTACAATTGCAGCTCTTGCACTATATATAACAATGTTCAACCCAGCAGTGCAAGTGTATTTATTGATTTTAAAATGTAGTGAGATGATATAAGATAGGAAACATGCAGAGGCTACGAAAGTACCAACTTCACACCCAAGTCCTTTCATTAGTGCGGTTTTTCTGTTCTGTGATCGCACCGTTTTCTGTACTCTAACACTCTTGCTTTAACTCTTAAACATGAGTGGAAAATTGAAATGTGTAGTGTAGGAGGTACTGAAATTCTGTGTCAGTGCATATACAGTATAATGACATTTGTTTCCAGAAGGTTGTCTTTTATTGATGTGATGTCTCCTGTAGGAGATACGAGGAGGACATATACTGGAGGAAGGCAGAGGAGGAGCATTTATACTGGGGAGATCAGAGACGCAGAATGGTGCCCCCACCCCTAATGAGTCGCCCCGGAATGCCCGTGCCCCCTCTACTGGTGAGGGCAAGCCTTTCAGCTGTTGTGTTAATACAGTAATTAGCATTAATAACACTCCTAAAATTTAAGCAATGGATTTCATTGTTATTAAAAGTTGCTGTAAACAAACATCAGGTATTTCAGACTTGGCCACTTGATTACTGTTACCAACTAAATGCCAAGTCTCTTTTTATAGGGGCCTTTTGATGTTCTCTACAGCCTTATTTTTTTATAAGGGCAGTAGAGCTAGTGAGAGACAGGCGTGGGAGGGGGATTTTGGTGTGTGCGCTCGTGCTGGTGGGGGGTGGCTTAAAACACAAATATTTTTAAAAGAAGACTAGTCACAAGCTATTAGATTTTTTTTTTTTTTACATTCTATATTTGTTTTATATTTTAATGACTATTCAAAAATCATAGCCCATCCCCAGCAATGGCCACACAAATAACACACAGAAGTTAGGTTGGCAGTGATAACGGTTGTTTTTAGAGCATACTTCTCGCTTGTTTACCTCAAGGACTAGCCACAGGCCTCAAGCTGCAAGTCGGAGGTTACAAGGAGATGGCAGATAGCAAATAAGCATGCAACCAACCATTCTAAAGTGCTGCATGTGTATCTTGTGGGGGGCTGTCACCATGTGCAATAGGGTGTTTGTATATAAAAAATGTACATTAATATGACTTTGAAGCTGCAGGCTGATGATCTCGGCTTAACGAAGGAGTACAGGCAGTTATTATGTATTGTTAAAGGGACAGTGTAGCTAAAACTTTATATATCTCGAAACTTATACTGAATGTTTTGACTGCTAATTGAGTAAAATGGACTGAAGTGAATGAAAGACCTTTATACCAGCTGTTAATGCTAGAGCTTAATAATAGAGCATGGTAAGAGTACACCAATACACCAATCAGCCACAACATTAAAACCACTAACAGGTTCAGTGAATTACACTGATTACCTCATTACCGTGGCATCTGTCACATTCTGAGACGTTCTCATAGTCCAGTCCTACATAAGGAGTTGTTATTCCAGTGATGTGTTTCACAAAGCTACTAGGCAGTCCTCAGATGCAGTTAAACCGAACAAAAACACAAGTCACAAAGCACTGGGACAAAAACACAGAATCCTAATCAAATGTGGGCAGCTGGTAGCCTAGTGGTTAGGGCGTTCGCCCTGCGATCAGGAAGTTGTGGGTTCAATTCCCAAGACCGCTAGGCACCACTGAGGTACTCTTGAGCAAGATACCGTCCCCACACACTGCTTCCCGGGCGCCGTGTTCCTGGCTGCCTGCTTCACTTGGTGAAAGGGTTAAATGCAGAGGAAGAATTTTGTGCTGTTCACACTGTGTGCCTTGGTGTGACCGAATGATCACTATCACTTACAAATACTGAACAAAAAAAAAGTCAAATAACACTGGGGCCAAAACACAAACCAAGTAACAACTTGGGCATTAACACAAAGAACTGACAAACACAGACTGAAACACCGGGGTATTTACACTAACAAGGGAAACGCGAACACCTGGGCAGGGGAGGAGTCGGGAACTAGACACCGGTGAACAGAATAACAAGAGGGCGGGGCTAAGACCAAAACAAAAGCAGACTCACTTGGAGACACAGGCACATGGATAAGGTAAACATGGAGACAGTAAACAGCATCACAGACAAGAAAGCTGGGGGGAAAAAGACAAACATACAAAAACCAAGAAACGTGAAAGACATAAGAATGTTGCAGCTAAAGTCATCTGGTTAACTGGAATCTTGCTTTGTGAAGTACGGACCAAGGTCAGAGTGCAGAAACGCTGATGTAACACACGCTTCATCTCCTTTCCTGCAGCCTGTTCGACGTCCAGATTCTCCGGACGACCGCCACATCATGGCCAAACATGCCACGATCTACCCAGTGGAGGAGGAGCTGCAGGCTGTGCAGCAGATCGTCTCGCACTCGGAGAGAGCTCTCAAGCTCGTGTCTGACTCGCTGCTGGAGCAGGAGGCCACCGCACAGGGAAAAGATTCAGTGGATAAACAGTGAGTCATTGTTATGTCTGTCTGAGGTTCTGATTTAATAGGGGTGTCATGGTTTTGTATAGGAGCGTCCTGTAAGTCCACATTAATACATACATATACGAAGTTTGGCAGATGCTCCGATCCATCTACAAATAAGACACGTCCCTCACACTAGTAAACCTAGAGCTTCTAGCAAGAGGTGACGTTATTTCACCTGGGCCATCATATCATATAGAGAAGACAGTGAAGACAGTTTGTGTTGATTAATTGTGAAGTTTTGTGTTAAGGAATGAATAGGGGTGTCATAGTTTTATATAGGGGTCTCCTGTAAGCCTGCATTTTATACTTATGTTAATGGCGTTTGGAAGACGCTCTGATAGACTTAAGTTAACAGTATCAAGCAAGAGATGGTTATTTCACCAGGGTCCTGTCAGATCACACAGAGAAGAACCTGAAGACAGTTTTTTGGTTAGTTGTGAGATTTGTCTGTCTTAGGTTAGGGCATGAATGTCTAGCTGTTCTCCTCGGTGCTCAGTGAAGATGCAGGTGCTGTTTGAAGACAGCAAGAGGCTCAGCAGGTCTAACAGCCACGGGAAGTTCGTGCCATCACTGAGGTGCCAAAACTGCAACTTCTACTTTTGGTCAAGTGTGAGATGCTCTAAGAGGGCGAGCTGTGTCCTGTGGTCTGATCAGTGCTGATACATAAGGAGGAACTGGACCATTTTTAGCTTTGTTGACAAGTGAGTTCCACAGGAAGCCAGTGAGGTGTTCGCTGTGATGGAGTGGTGTGAGAAGTTTAGTGTATTGAAGACCAGTTGTAGGGACCTGGTGGTCTTCAGAGAAGTACCAGCCAGGAGCAAATTGTCCAGTCTTGGAAAGAGCAGCAAACAACGAGCGTGTAGGAGAACAACCACCGGTTCTAGACTGTTTTACACGTTTATATTTACTGAAATCAGAGTTTACTGATACACTCTGAGTTCTGAGGGTTAATATGAGATGTGAATGAGAGATGATCAAAGAGAGCACCTAGATTTTGATACAGTGATTATTCAGTGATGAACAAAAACACAAAAACAAAACAAAAGTGCTCCATAAAGCTGTATAATATTTGTAGAAAACAACAGTCGACCAGATAGATTGTGGAACACTAGAGATACTGTAGGTGGTGGAATGTTTTCTGTTGTTTTGTTATACTGTTAAAAATGCTTACTTTTACTTTTAAGTCCTCACTTCTAAAAGTCTGAAGAAGGAGATTTAGGGGCAAAGTGAAAGACAGTGGCTGAAGGCATAATGGTTCAAGTTGTTGATTAATTGAATAGTTAATTCTGATATATTAATAAAATAATTTGCAGTCCCAATGTCTGGTTGCGATTAAGTCTTCAGATCTGGTTGGGTGCTAAATCATTATCATTATGTGCAATACATTATTAAGTGCGATAGTCTTACCATGTGAAATATCACTACTTATATCAATATTACTGATCTACTACTGATCTCTATTACTGCAATAAAAGTGTTTAGGAGTCTGTTAGTGTTACTAGTAATTCACTCAACTGTAAGTTATTTATCTGTAGTATTTATACCCAGTCCTTGTGTATGTAGTATAGTGTATTTCATATTGAGTTTTTATTGGATTTATTTGGACTTTTTATTTTATATCATTCTTGTCTCAGTGTCTCTGTGCAGCTGTAAGATAATTTCCCCCGGGATCAATAAAGTTTTCTGATTCAGATCAGTGGACGTCTGCTGCCCTGTCATTGTGGAGTTTAGGTCCAACCCTAATCTAACACGCCTTTTAAAAGGATAGTATCTCTGTACACCTGAATATTAGAGCCAAGTGCATTTCATTAGTACTGACAACATTTACTTTTACTCATTGGTCATATTAGCAATGTTTGACTTAACTAGATATTGTGCCAGTATTGTTTAGTTAGTCAGTGTAGATCTGTACATTTGTCCTAAAGGTTTTTGTAAGCTATTTGCTTTGTTCTTGTCTGGGGGCAGGTTGGACTCTCAGGGCCGTGTTCTGAAGGGAGTGATGAGAGTGGGGATACTGGCCAAAGGCCTGCTGCTGCATGGCGACAGAAACGTTCAGCTCATTCTCCTAGCTGCCAAGAAACCCACTGTTTCCTTGCTGAGCGGCATCACAGAGCAGCTTCCCAAACAGTTAAAGGTAAGCCGTCAGCCCAATTGGTCTTTTTCGGTCTTCTTGTCTTCTGATGGTGAAATACTGACTCCTACGTAAACAAGTAAACAAAACAGCAGTACACAGAATAGGAATGTGGATTTGCTGTTTGATTGTGTTTAAATATTTTCTTTTATTTTTAGGACCCACAGTGTTAAGTTAGATCTGTGGTGGTGTTGCATAAACCGCAGCTTACGCTTTTGAAAGTAAGGGGCCATCTTTGCTGTAGCTTCAGCACGGTGTGTGAGGATATTTGCTCAGTTTTTCCATCACACTGTCACACTTGAGTAACCATCCAACCGACCATAACATATGATCTAGAAGGGTCGCTGTTAGAAATGCTTCTGTTTTCAGATGTGTGGGTGTGGGTGTGTGTACATAAATATATACAGCAACAGACACAAGGGGTGTTTTACAGGGTGTGCCTTGGTGAAAGTTCACTTTAGGAGCATAACTGGGGGAAAAATCTTGATGATAACAGTGATGGAAAGGAAACTGCATTTAATTATTTAGAGTTTTTGTTCTGCTTTCTTGAGAATTGCCCTTTTTTGGGTCATCACAGTGACATCAGCCATTCTTGCTTACTTCTAAAATATGTGATTTTAGAAGTATGACATTAAGTAAGATTGAGCGTATGATTTTGTAATCTCCCTGATTATGCATTTACATTAGAAAGGGTGCAAATGTGGCAATTTTTTCACACATTTTTCCACAGGTTGATGTTACCATTCGGTTCGGATTCGTAGTTCTTTCGAGGCAGCGTCCAAATAAATGTGAATAGCTCGACAATATTTGTTGTACGTGTCTCTCCTTGCCTCTTGGTCTGATGGGTATGTGAAGTGCTATTATAACTGATCTTTAGTTCCCCTGCCTGGTTGTGACACCTAAACCCTACAGAGAGAGCCCGGGGCATATAGGCCTATTTATAACACGGAAATAAAAGACAACAAAACAGAAAACATAAGAAAAATTCACAGGAAAACACTGATCACCTTTTGAATAGCTCCTATTAGGGGCTGCTAATATATTGGTCTAATATGAGACACTAATATGAGTCTCCCTCATAGCTCCCCCCTCCCCGGCCGTCTCCTCTGTAGTGAGTAATGCAGTGTCCTTTTAACCGGCAGACCTTTTCTGAAGATCAGTATGTGGTGCAGGCTCACCCTGAAGAAGCCAACATCGTCATTATTTCCACCAAGGAACCAAAAATGCAGGTCACCATCTCTCTCACTTCGCCAGTGATGCGGGAGGACCCTGCCCCGAGCCCGGAGGAGCAGGCAGGCCACGAGCTGCCTGAGAAAGGTTAGAGAACCCATGCTTTCAGTCTACTGCACTGTCGTCTTTTAGTAAACAGACACAAACAACTACAGCAAAAACCTCAAAGACGATAAATCTGGCTCCAGGCGAGTCTGGGTGTCTTTTAGCCCCAAGCCCTTGAAATGGGGAGACAGTTCATTATATTCCAATATTTCTTTTGATACAGCCCTTAAACGAATCCACGATTCACCTGCCTAGCTGTGTACTTTTGAAGTGTTTGGTGGAATCTAAAGCCGGATCTCTGACCTTTCTGTAACTCTTGAGTGTGACGATGGCTTTGATGTGCTGTTTATGACAACCTGTGTCGCTCAGACTCTCACAGATGAGAGGGCACCATTCCTCATCATAGGGGCGGGCATACTTTACACCTCAGGAATGACACGGTTACTGTGGTTACATGCATGTTAACATGATATTTTTATTTGGTTACCAGATTGTTAAACACCGTACTAGGATGTATTAGGTTAAAGCTGCTGTCAGATTTCAAGAATTCCAATAAAAGACACCTGGATTTTAGGCCCATAATCAGGTTATTTAGTGCAAGAATGCTGTTTAAGTACCATCTTCAGTTATCATACGTGTGCAAATACGCAGAACCAGATGAAGAGCTACCTCTAGACTAAACACTAGAGGTGCATAGACCACGTGTTTAGAAAGGAGACTGATATTGGCTTACTCATGTTAAGATTTTTTGCAGTTTTCAGGTTAATACATTTAAACATACTTATCCGTCTTTCAAGAGAATAATTAAAGTCTCAGATTGAACAAGTTCTTGTAATGAGCCCTACCTGTATTGACCTTCTCATCATAACGTGTGAAGGTGCTTGGGAGCTATTGGGGTAAAACCCAGTTGCTTCCACCTGATGCAAATAAAACACAGTTAGGAAGCCTGTAGTTAAATGTACAGCTTTTGATCTGCTCCTCACTTTTTTGGAGTTTTTTAGGACACCGATCAACCACAACATTAAAACCACTGACAGGTGAAGAGAATAACATTGATTACTTCCTAGTGCCTACTATGGGCACATGAGCATCAGAACCGGACCGTGGAGTGATGGAAGAAGGTGGCTTACTCTGATGAATCATGTTTTCTTCTACATCATGTGAACGTGCGTGTGTGTGTGTGTCTCCCTTACGTGGGGAAGAGTTGGTACCAGGATGCACTGTGTGAAGAAGGTGAGGTGGTGGAGGCAGTGTGATGCTCTGGGTGATGTTCTGCTGGAGAACCTTGGGTCCTGCATTCATGTGGACGTTACTTTAACACCTAAACACTGCAGACCAAGTTCAGCCTTCATGGAGACGCTGTTCCTCATGGCAGTTTCTCGTTCAGCTGGGTGACCCCCCCACACCGCAAACACTCTTCAGGAACCGTTTGAGGAACATCACAAAGTGCTTAAGGTTCCTCCAAATTCCTCTGATCCTGGACAAACTAATCTGATCCATTGAGACCTCAACTTGCAGCTTAAAGGATCTGCTGCTTATGTCTCGTGGAGTCCATGCCTCGGCGGGTCAGAGCTGTTTTATTGGCACGAGGAGGACCTACACAATATTAGACAGGTGGTTTTAATGTTATGGCTGATTTGGGTGTTTCTGTCTGGTTAAGAAAGGAAACGTATCTGGACTATGTTTGGCGATCAGTCACCCATTAGCAACTAGCCAAGTCTCATGTTTTCTTTCAGTGTAATCTTTGCATCACTTCTTCCAGTGAAGTCATTTTTTAGGAACTTGGAAATGTGGAAAGGCCACCATCCCCTGTTGTGTTGTGAAATTTTCTTGTTGTCATTCTGTGTAGCACACCTTTCTGCTACCCAATTTCCCTTTTATATTTTTGTACTTTTTTGCATGTGAGAGCAGGGACAGCTTATCTGCACTTCTGTCTGCTTCTTTTTGCCTTGCTGGGTGATGGTATAGACATCTGAGTCCGTGTGTAACTTTTTGTCTCATTCCAGTGCCTGAAAAGGATCCTCCAGACATTCTAAACAGGACAAAGTGCCTTGAATATTTGGCCGCCCTTCGTCATGCCAAATGGTTTCAGGTAAACCGGGCGTTATGGATAGTAGATTGTAACATCATAAACTCTATGATGTCTTTATGTGAGGGATGTTCTGTAACAGTTGGTAGTTTTGGATGCTGTCACTTATTTGTGAATTGGTGAGGTTAAAAGCAAAATGTTTACCCAAAATATAATGGTTTAATTTCACGTTCTGCAATATTTTTCATTATTTTGTTCTCCTTTTTAAGTACCATGGTCACCCCTCTTTCCTTTCTCCTTTTAATAAGTGCCACAGTCTCAATAATCAAACCCTGAAGACTCAATCTTTGTTCACAAGAAGTTTACTAAGGTTCAGAGGAGCTTGTTTTGTATGCATGCTGTCTTTGTGCGTTTCGTCTGCAGGCTCGGGCCAACGGTCTCCAGTCCTGCGTGATCATCATCCGCCTGCTCCGAGACCTCTGCCAGCGCGTGCCCACCTGGGGGAAGATGCCAAGCTGGGTGAGAGCAGTTTTGCTTTCTTCTCTAAATTAAAAGGTACAAGGATCACAGTCAAGTTTACACCCCAGGATGGGACCATGTCATTTCTAAATGATTTCCATCACAGAAACGACAGTCAAAACTCCAACCTTTCAGTCAGTCCATTTCATCAAAGTGTTTTAATTAAACAAGACTGACAAAATTGCAAGCATTTTCTAATCTGAAAGTGTCCTGGAACAGCTTCTTCTTACGTTTATTATTGGTGAATTTTGGGGACTCCTCTGGTGCCGTTTGATAAACGATCAGGGGCCGAGTATTGATCATTTAAATATTCGATTTTTGTCGTCAAGTCGCCTCCGTAGTATATGGGGAGAGAGAGCGGAGGGTTGAGTCGCCTTAACAGTGTATAGGGGAGTATTGTGACGTCAGCTCACTATGGCAGGCACAGAGAGACAAACAGCACAAAACTGGTCTGGCAAAAGCTAAAGAGACGGCGGCTCATAAACAGCCTTTAAGACACTAAAACACAGGTCAGTTATGAAAAGAAAGACGTGTCACTGTTTATTGTGGTTTATAAAATGTAACGCTTGTCTTAGCGCTGCTAGTCAGATAGCAAGCTGCAAGCCCACTCAGTAAGCCAATTTGAGGCGATATCTTAACTGTTTTGGATGAAAAATATGTTCATATCGAGCCTGAAGGACAGTAAAGTGCGGTAGTGTGACAGGTTAAGTTAGTTTTTCTCTGATTTTCTGAGCCATTTGTCTCCGTGCCCAAATATTCAAATACTGCCTGGCCCACCACACCTGATCCAGCTTGTGATAATCAGTTGATGATCTGAACCGGACGTGTTGAGTATAAGAGCAGGATTAAGAGATGATGTGCTAGAGGATGTTTGCTTTCTTTACATTAGTATTAGGGCTTGCAGCACTGCACCCATTCAATAATCAATGATCTTGAATAACTGAAGAAGCTCCTCTCCTCTGTTTTCATTTTTGCCATTTGTCATATATGTTGTACTTTGGGTGTTTGTCTTTTAACTCTGTAGAGCTCATACTGATTACCTTTGAGTGAGTGAGTGAACTGGCTTTAGAGGGACAAGTTTGCTGTTGCTCATTCTGAAAGTGGTTGATGTTTGCAGGCCATGGAGCTTCTGGTGGAGAAAGCCATCAGCAGTGCGTCTGGTCCACTGAGTCCAGGAGAGGCCATGCGGAGAGTTCTGGAGTGCATAGCCAGTGGAATCATCCTGCAAGGTGCAGAACACTGTTCTGCTGAAGCATCTTTGGTGGTTTAAACCCTTAAACTCGAAGGTCCAGTTTGCCAGACCCAGATTAACCCTAGTCTAAAAAGATCTGGGCATTCAACGTTGGCACTATTGGTACTTCAGCTGGCCCAGAGAGGGATTAAGCAATTTTCCCTTCTTTCAGTGAAAAATCTCCTCTCAAAATCCTTTGTAGCCCAGGATTTGGCCTAATCCCTGTCCAAGAATCCCAAACCCAGATGAACCCTAAACCTAGCACCTAAGCATTTGTTTTAATGTAGTTATTGGATAATATGCCATAAGATAAATAACTGGATAACAAGAATATGGTTTATTAGGGTTCAAAGCAAAATTTCAGCAAGTTATGTTCAGAGGTAACATCTTAGGAAAAAAACGTAGTTAATTGCCCTGGATCTCACAGATCACACAGTTCAGTTCTAATTCTAATAAGATAATTAATGAGCAATCTCTTTTAAGCATGGTTTACTTTATGTATTCCTTCATGTATTTAAGCTGGTTATATTTTATATATTATATATATTAGAGTACATTCCTTCTGTTTTTAGATGGTCCAGGCCTGTTTGACCCTTGTGAAAAAGTCCAGACAGATGCGTTAGGGAGCATGAGTAAACAAGCCAGAGAAGATGTAACCGCAAGCGCTCAGGTATGGAGAACTGAATAATCCGATTTCTTTCCTCAGCTTCATTTTAATGTTGAATGATGCATTTCATTGACTGTTTAGCTGATGATGTGCTGATGTTGCTTTTTTCTTGGGTCATCATCGGTGTAAATAAAAGCTGGAGACTGTCCTTCTCTCTTTCAGCACGCCTTGCGCTTGTTAGCCTTCCGTCAGATCCACAAAGTTCTGGGGATGGACTCGCTGCCAGCCTCCAAGGCCAACGCTCGCAGCCGGAAACGGCGAAGAGACGGCACGGACGCGAGCGAGGTGGAAGGCGAAGGAAAGAAGGACAAAAAAGAGGATTCCCAAGATGCTTGAGGACGACCAGAAATCACTAGCATCTTGGGTTTACGTCATAATTACGTCATAATGTATTTCTTCTTTAAAAAAAAAAAAAGAAGTCACTGAAAAAGGACAAAAGTTGTGACATTAATGCGATTTTAAAGCAAACGGCAAGAAATGGAGAACTTACTCCCCCCCCCCCCTTCCTCTCTATTACAGCCGTGCTAAAAATAGGCTTAAATAGAAAAATCGCTGACGTTCAAAAGAGGAGGCTGCATTCCGTTTCTGGATTCTGCTGCTGTAAAGTCACCGACCAATGTGTCCCAACTGAGCACTGTTACTAACCTGGTGTTTTTACTCAACTGTAGGCACATTTATTTAGTAATAGCACTTAAAGTAAAAGCTTTAATCCTTCAATGGAGGCCAGTTGCTTCGTTTTGTTTGTTTACACGAGACCTCGGATGTGGGTCCAGCCTGGTCTTACACTAAAAAGACTTAGTTTCTCGTTAGTAGTGTCTGTACATTTAAAACTAGGCTTAATCTGTGTGTGGATAATCAACCCATAATATAAAATATATTACTGAGTGATCTGAGTTTATATATTCGTAAACTCAGTCATTAGAACCAGAGTACTAAACAGCAGCTACACTCAACAGCCTGTTCACGGTAACACAGGTTCTCCAGTAGAGGAATGTTTCTGGCTGTTTGTGAAACAGGCAACTAATGTTTAAGGTTCAAAGCTGAAATTTTAGATCACGTTTAACTATTTAATATCTGGAAATGAATGATTTCAAGTGGTTTTATTCGTTTCAGTGGCTCAGTCTCTTTTTTTTTGTTGCACATTAATAAATCATATATATATATATACATAAGCTCTTAACTTCTGACTGAGGCTGAGGGCATCTTTGTGTCATAGAAGCTCGTGAACGGGAACAGATTTGTGTCGAACTGTTCTGATGACCTGATGAAGATCTTGGAATCTCATGGCTTTCTTCCTTGTGCCTGAAAGTAAGGGAGTTTAAATGGGCGAATTAAAGTCTACTTGAAATGTGAAAGAGATGGGTGAATATTTTAGTTATTTCATACTGTGATAAAATATCATGCAATATTTTTAGTTTTATTATTATTATTATTATTATTACAGTATCTTTGGAGGTGCAACATTCTGTGCATTTCTGTAGGATTTTTATTTTGACCTTTAGGGTTTTTTTTTTTGTTTGTTGTTTTGATCATGTTGTGTTACAATCGTTTTTAGGAATGTTGAGTAACGTTTATAATGGCGTGATTTTTTTTTTGAATGTCTTTGTAGTGCTAAAACACATTAAACTCTCAGATCCACGAAAACTGTTGTGAGGGTTTCTATATACATATATTTTAAACAAAAAATATTTAAAACATTAAAAAAAGAATGTTTTTATTTTATTAAAATGTTTAATAAGGGTACATTAAGTAAAAATATGTAATATAAATACCAAATGTGTATTTATTTAAAAAAAAAAAAAATATATATATATAAATCATCATATCTCTATAAACACAGTGTCTCTCTTACACTTTGGATTACCTCATGCCCCGCCTTCCTAGCCAGTCACTGTGAGGGGGCGGGGCTTGATGCAATGTGGGTGGGGAAAATGGCTCACCCAGTTCAGAGGAACTGAGCTCTTCAGTCATTCCTGCAAACCTTATTTCCACACAGCCTCGGTGAGTCAAGCTAAACATTTTATTGCAGTATTTTAAAGCTTTAATATGATCATTTCACTTTTTTATAACTGGTCAATGGAAACCCGAACTTCTGCATGAATGAAAGGCACAGTTCCGGCATGTTCTGATGTAAAGTGCTCTTAGATGCTGATTAATTTACTATATAGACTGATATAGACTGTCAAATTAATGATAAAGCTTGTACACACCTGCATTTAGGCTGTTCTGTGCCTTCTACAATCTGGGGAGATCATGATTTTCCCAAACTTTGCCTATGAAAGTTTTATATACACTACCAGTCAAAGATTTTTGAAAATGTCACACACTGACATTTTCTACTTTTGCTTGTCACTTAATATTTACTAAAATACACTCAATATTCTTTACTGACAAATACATTTACAGTATTTTCACCAATTGAGTTCCTTTATGTCCCGAAAATGTAATAATTGTTTTTATTTATCACTACTGTCCTACAAAAGCCTTCTAATATAATTATAATGATAATGTGGATCACCAGATGAGTGTTAGATATTTAAGGAGCTATTAAGTGCTGAAACAGTAACG
>JBBPCZ010000040.1:8787198-8805127 GCA_037974445.1 Brycinus macrolepidotus | reverse complement strand
GTATACTGATCACCGCCTGATCATCTGGAATCATCTGCTCCTGTTTCTTCACTGGTTCAGGACTTAAGTTAGATGTTCTTTGTTCTGCTCATACGTAGGTCACTGGGTGTGTCTTTATTTATATTGCTTTAAAATGTTCTACTTCATTCACATTGTTCTAGAATGTTCTCTTTCATTCACACTGTTGTAGTATGTTTTCGGGTAGTACGGGTCTTGAACGTTCCAATCTCATTCATATTGTTCCTCATTCATCATGTTTCAGGATGTTCTCAATCCTTCACGCTGTTCTAGAATGTTGTCCTTCATTCACATCGTTCTAAAAGGTTGTCTTCCCATTCTTGCTTTTCTAGAATATTCTTTTACTAACAAAGTTCTGCTCTGTCATAAGGTTCTAGAATGTTCTCTGCTCATTCACACTTTTAGAATGTTTTATCCATTATTCACGCTGTTCTAGAATGTTCTCCATTCATGCTTTTTTAAAATACTCTCTTCTCATTCACACTGTTGTAGAAAGTTCTCTTCCATTCGCTCTTCATTTTTCGTGTCAGTTGTTTTTCTAAAGCTCAATGCTGGCGCTACAGCATTCGTGTTTGTTGAGGACTCTTGTGTTGCTTTGGGCTTTTACAGGCAAAACTGGAGATCACTATCAACCTCGCTTGAATGACTTTATCTTTAACAGTAAAGCATTTTCCATGTGTTTCCCAAAAATGACTTTGGGACGGATCCAGATTTCCTCTTCAAAAAAATTTTAAATTCATGCTGGTACAAAATCATTAGCACTTTGGTTATTGCGAACTCTACACACCAGATGCTGAAATGCGCCTCACCTCGCAGCCCCAAACACCATTTGCTATATGACCTGGTTCAAATAAAGTCTTTATTATGTGCCACATTGTGTCGCGCTGTTTGTCGGTCCTCAGCCGAGGATGAAATTAGATGTACTTTCATTGATCTTTCCAATTGTTTTCCCTGGCTGCGAACCTCTCGTGGCTCTAAGCTGATTGAAAGGCCACGTCAGGAGAGATTTGGAGAGCCGAGTAGTTTTGCCAGAACATTATTGTTTGTTACCATCCCGCTGTTTTCATAAGCCATGAAGGAGAAGAAAAGAAGGCCGTTCAATACTAGCGGCGATGCTAAATTACGGGAAGAAAGACATGTGGCGCTAGCACCAATGCTAAATTATGGAATGAAAGCGGTACAAACGACAGTGCTAAGTCATGATTAGCAGCTAGTGGAGGCTTGTGTGAGTACTGAAGTACTGAAGAATACAGCATGCAGCGATTCGTGCCCTTAAAGCCTTGTTATCTCTCGCCCACATTTCCAGAGAAAACAAAGGCTAGCAATTCAACCCAGCCTGAATCCATGGCAGCCGTTACAAAAGGACAGACGCAGCGTTGTTAGCTATCTAGTTATTTACTGTCGTGCCTTTTTTAATGAAAGATGGTGTCGGGGACCTTATTTATAATATTGAGACAAATGGTTGTGTGGCCATGAAAGGCACTCGGCTGATTAACTTGCCCACAATGGCTTTTTATCTGTTGCCCGTTTGATGTATTACGTCTTTTTAAGGCTCGGTCGAATGCAATCACAAGCGCTTTCATTGCACACGGCCTCCAGACGCACAAGATTGCCTGTCGCTTCCGTGGGGAGGCCATCCTTCAGAAAATATTGACTGCTGGACAGTGAGTGAGTGTGTGAGCACACATGTAGTGCATGGCTATGTATGGATGAGTGTTTGGGGTGGGGCTTTTGGGGTCATTAAAAGGACAGAGGTCAGAAAAACGGTGATGGACAAAGTCATTCAGCGTGATGCATGCACTAGTACACTTTTACAGCATTTTGTCAATGCTGTGGAATGGGACAGAACAGTACACTGCTGCTGCTGTAACAACATATTTGATTTCCCAAACAGAAACTGTAAAATGGAAAGACAGTTATTATTAAAGAATATCAATGTTATCACTGTTATCAATAAATTTGAACAATTTGTATTACATTTTAAATACAAAATATAAATAAAACGGAGCTATAAGATTTGTTTGGCTTTGTTCCTGCTGCAGGGCAAGCCAGATTTGATTCTTTAATCTGATTTTTACACTTGAGTGTTCAGATTTCAAGCCACAAAGCTGGTTTGTGTGGTCAGATGGCAGTCGAATTTCATTAAATATTCATTTTAACTACCATAGTAACAATACATGCACAATTATGCCGACTAGGGAGGGGCAAAACTTCAAGTCAAGTCAAGCAGAGCTTTATTGTCACCCCAGCCATATACATTAAGTACACAGTGAGACGAAATATCGTCCTCCTGGACCATAGGAGCAACATACAACACAACACATCAGCAGCACACTCAGACAGATCAACAATGAGGGTAAAAAGGGGCCCCATGTTTGATCTATACGTGCGGCGTTGACTCTCTTGTCAAAAGTTCTGATGTCGAGGACTGCCCTGAATAATTAGCAGAAGCACATGAAATCCGATCCAATGTGTAAAACTGTATCACATATCCAGAGGTCTGATTTGAATCAAACCACCTACAGACATGGCTTGAATGCAACTGGAAACAGGCCGATTTTGTGCACAGTTATGAAGAAAGTCTGTCTTGCTCAAATCAGATATACTGAAAATCATATTTTAGCTGTCTATCTGAACAAGGCCTTTGAAGTGACACCGATGTTACATATTTCACACTGAAGGCCTTGTATATGTTTATGAATTTTTAGAATTTTTCCTGCATACCATTCTTTTTTCTTTTTCACCCTTTGGCTCCATGTTTATTTTCTTTCTTCAGTTGTCCTATGCGGTAGGAAGGCATCAAGGTTGGCCAAGAAGGCCTGCGTCCAGAACAGAGAGCTTTGGCAGTGATTGCTGAGGGCTTGAATTCACCCCTCCCTTCTGCTGGCCTCCAGTGCTGAAGCAGAATGACTGACTCAGGTTGCTCTAACTAGCCTGTATTGTGTGGAACAGACTTTGTGGCCACCCTCTCCATGCCCTGTTGCTACAGCTCTTGCAGGGAATTTCCTGCCTCTTCCAGGCTGTGAATGGACTGTGTTCGCCTGCCATAGCACAGCTGCATGGCCTCACCAGGGAGTCCCTGGACCCCCAGCCTGGGCTCCTTCTCCCTCTGACTGACAGCAATTGTCGGCCACAAGGCTGCCCTCCTCTTATATCTCAATAACAGCCCCTTTATTGTTTGAAGTTAGATAAAGACAGCGCCTCCTCCATCCCACCCCCATCCCTGATGCCAGTCCAGGGGAACGCATGACAGTGTGGTCATTGTGTGCCTCTTAAGCCACAGAAAAGCAGTAATTGCCTTCGCTTGATGCATTATTCACCATCAAGACCAAGCATCGCTAGCACTCCCTGCTTCAAGAGGATGTTTTTCAAGTGGAAGATAAAACACAGGCATGTGAATTTGAACCTGCTTTGATATCAGTACATTAAAAATGCACTACAGAGTTGCTCATTTATAAGGCGCACAGACTTTGTACATCCTCTTATTTGGCCATTTTATCAGAAACACCTGCACTTTGTAGATCTGTCGTTACAAAAGGTAGCCCATCTGTTTGACAGTTTATCAGCCCTACCCTTCTGCTCCACATTTCTGTTAGCCATCCACTAGACCTTTATAATTGGTCATTTTGTGACAACAGAGCTGGTCTTGGCTGTATAGTTTTGGGTGGTAGACCACTCTCAACCTAGAAGTGACACTAGCGTGTGTAAACACCCTAAACACAGAGTAATATTAGAATCACAAAACTTTATTGATCCCGGAGGAAACTGCTTATGCAACGACTTCACAGACACAGAGACACATCGACAAGAACAATATAAAATACAATATATAGTCAAAATGAAGCTCTCCAGAAAGTACTCTGAAAACAAAATACTGTGACCGGTAGGAGAGGTGGATATAAATACTATAGATAAATAAATAAAGTACTGCTGAAGTAGTTTACTAATTAACACAAATAGTGGTTTGGATTTGTTCTGTATATCGGGTCCATTATTGCACATAATAGTGATGTGAGTAGTGATATTGCATAAGTAGGGACATAAGAAGTGACAGTGCTGTGATAAGAATGAGACCACACACATAATATCTAGTCAGTGGTGGTCCCATGATGGTCCCCAGTGATGGACGGTGGTATGGAGGGGGTAATGAATTGTGTAGCTGAGCTGCAGTCTGTAACTGTAACCCTTTAAAATGTTCCTATAAGGATGTTTCTAATAAAATATCTAGTGTGTCGAGGTACAAGGTTGATAAACCTAATAAACTGGCAACTCTGTGTATATTGAAAAAATACGCACCATGAAACGGAAAGGTACGCCAACGCCCATTGACAAGACTCTATTAAAAACAACGGTCCTGTTCTGTGATGTAAAACAGAGACAGCAGGAAAGTGCAGGCTGCTTTTTGACCTTGGCCCTGCCTCTCCCTGCCAGCAGTGTAGCACTCTTCCATTTCTGTGTCATAACAAAGGGGCAAGGTCTTGGCCTTTGTAACAGGCTTTCCTAGCCCAGGCTAATGCCCCCCTGGGGCTGATAATAGGGGGCTAATCCTCTTATCTGTGCCTGTGGGTATCTGCGAAGGAGGATACCTCGGTTAACGGCTCTCAGGGGCACCACCTTCACCAGCGAGCCTCATCCATACAGCGCGCTAAGCCATGGAGCCCAGGGCTAGCAGAGGCAGACTCGGGAATGTGCTGATCTGCAAGGATGCAGTTTTGGGTTTCATGTCAACACATGATATCTCTGTATCCATATGTGCTGGAAAATGAGCCTAGAAAAGTTCTTGAATGGTTCTTCGATGTAAACCTTTAATGGGATATGACACTTTACATCATCTTGACTTTCTCTAAACTTTAGAAAGCGCATATCTCCTTCACAAAAAGGACTGTTTAAGGAACTATTTAGGTTCTTCAAGGAACCAGAAGTGGTTCTTCTATTGCATTTCTGCACAGAACACTTTTTGGCACTTTATTTTTAGGAATGTGTGGTTTGTAGATACTGGAAAATGGGAATACGTTTATTTTTAAAGAATATCAATGTTATCAGGTAAATTTGGACAATTTGAATTAAACTGTAAATGAAAATAAAATGAAACTGTAAGAGTTTGGCTTCGTTCCCACTGCAGGGCAAATTATGCAGGGCAAATCGGATTCGAGTTTTATACTTGAATGTTCAGATTTCAAGCACAAATGAGCCAAGATTTTGACATACACCATTACTTACAGACTATAACTAGTTTATATGCATGTTTACCAGTCATGATCTCCATAGAGGTCCCTGAGCTGAACTGAACTTTGTACCATACTGTGCTAGTTCATTTAAGAAAGAGAAAGCTTGATATATTTCTAAATACTCAACAAGTTATGAAGACTAAAAGAGTATCATTTGTTCTTTGTGTGGAGAAACGGTAAACAAACTCTGGTCTAAGTTTTCAGCAGAATTTTTACAATTTGCATTGCAAGCGCACAGATAGCCCAATGAGAATCACATTGAGAAGCTCATAGGAGAAAAGCTCATACGAGAAAACTGTTTTTATTGGCCAGATAAAACTTTTCCCCACAACATTCAATCAGTCACTTTCTATAGGAAACAACTGGGGAAAACTTTTGGTACATGGACACTGTGTGCCAGTCTAGAGCTGATTCTGTGTCAGTAGCTTGAAAACTGCTTGGTGAGTGAGCGGAATAAGAACAATATAAAATATGATGTCATTTTGTTAATAGCTTTCACTAATTATGTATTATGTAATGTTATTGGTGTGTGGTCTTGTGTTTTTTAGACATTAGAACCTTCCTTTAGATTTCTGCAGTGTTTTGGTCTGATGACACTGAAACAAACAAAAAACTGGTGATTGACTTGTTGATTGGAAAGTTGTTGAGTGAATAACTATAAATAAAAGTATGTCAAAAAAAAAAAATTTAAAAAGTTTCCTTTATAAGATGAAAGAATCTGTAACAGTGCATATCTGACATCCTGTTAACTGGTTGTGTGGTGATGCAGAGTGAAATTCTAGACTGTCCTTTAACTTTAAATGCACTCGTTAACTGTTTCAGCACTTAATAGCTTGTTAAACACTCGTCTGGTGATCTACACTATAATTATAATGAAAATTATATTACGTGGCTTTAGTTATGAATAAAAAGCATTTATGAATAAAATATGTTACTAAGCGAGTAACATGCAAATCTAAGTGTGTGCAAAAAATTGACTGGTAGTGTAAATAATTAATGTTTAATAATGTTTTATAATACAACAATTAACTCCTGAGCTTCCCTTTTATAGTTGTACTGCGTCGTATTGCACTGTATGGGTGTCTATTCCAACACAGCACAAGAAATGAATGAGACAAGAACAGGTTTGAGCCGGCCTGGGGTCATTCAGGTCAATGTTGGTCATAATATTCCATCTTAGATTAATTCACCATGTGGTCTAGTAGCCCCGGGTGTTCTGGCTCATTAAAGCGGAAATCGCCTTGTGTTGCATTGTGTGCTTAATGTTTTCTACTGAGTTGAGTTTACATCGTGTTGTGCAATCTTAACGTCACTGCAGGTCCACCAGAGGGATGCACCGGTTATTGACGTTCGGGAGACGGGGCTATTCGTTAAAGCATTATTGGTGACATGAATTGACAAACAGGATGGTGATACAGTGACGGACAAGCTGGCCACCTATAGTGGAGCTATATATTTCAACAGGGTGTCAATGTGTAGACGTGGGCGCCGTATATTACTGCTTTTGACAGGGGTGAGTGAGGAGCCAAATGCTAGCCACTACTGCAGAATACAAATAGGCACAGCTGGACATGATGTACAGAGAGATCAGTTCCTTTAAAGACCCCGTTTTACACCATGCTCTGCTCGTTTGAAATGTGCTGGAAATTGAATTTGGACGACTCGCGTCCTGCTTATGATGATCATAACTGCCTTTCTGGCCGGCTTCAGCACTTTTACTGTGCGGTTGCCGACAGATTTAGAGGTGTGTAGTGGTGAAGTAGCGTTTAATCAAGTAACTTTGCACTTTGTACTTTCTAGAAATGCTGATGTAACAGCTATACAGTAGAAATGTAGTGTACATGAAGTACCTTTATGTATTACCAAAAACATTAATAAGTCCTTGTATTGAAATAAAGCAAACACAGGTGCAATGGGAAGCAGTTATGAGTTAAGAGTTAAGCACACCAGAATCAATGGTCCCTGTAAACTGGTATCTTTCTGATGGTCCTTGTAAAATGATATAACGCTGAATTGGAATAACTTGCTTATGCTCTATAAGCTTTATTACTCCATTCTATTTTAAAGGAATACCCCAACATAGTATCTAGCTGGAGAAGCCGCAGCATATTGTCATTTACTACTAATAATAATTTAAACTTCTTAACTGAAAACACAAAAAAGTATGTATTTTGCATAAATGTTTCCCACTGGCTTCTATGATAAACCAGGACGGTTGGTATAGATGGGCTAGTAGCGCTAAACTCTCTCTCAAAGAAAAAGGTATCAAAATAAAGATTTTTTTGGCCTCAACATTGTTTTACTTGCTGTTACAAATGACCAGAAGTTGATTGTTTTGGACCTAAAAATACCCCAAACAGGTCAAACCAACCAAAATGTGTTTTGTTTAAGAGGGGGCTGATGTACATCTAGCCCAAGCTGTAGATTTACATAGCCTGTCTGTGATTGTGCATTAAATGCCCTGTGATGTATAGTATTAGTGAAAGACCCCCTAGATTTGTTTTCCATTTGGTCTATTTCCTATGATCCTTCCAGCTCCAAGACATTATATATATATATATCAGTAGCACTTAATTTGAACCCTGCTGCATAACATTGACATAACTGTGCCATGAACATATGCTGTAATGAGTAGTTATGACAGATTATGCCCTTTACTTTTTCAGTACTGGTTAATAAGTGTAATTTTCATGACATATGCTTTAACATCATAACACTAGTCACATTCCAATTTAAGGTCAAGCATCATATCACCTGTAATAAAAAATAAACGATAACGGTAACAGGACACTGTTATATTAAGGTCCTGTCTCTCATTACAACTCATTTCCCATGGCGTGTTATTGCAGAAAGGTTCAAGTAAAGTGTTACTCACAAATCTTTCATACACACATGTGTAGGTACCAGTAGAAATGTTGTCAGAATCAGGTAGGGAAGAATAAAATAGAAAATGTGTTTCGCCTTGATTGAACGCGTGTTTTGCGTTTTATCAAGAAAGCCCTTGATGAGATTCCAGGATCGATTATACACTGGAGGGCTTTTCACACATCACATGGGCCTCTTGCTGCCTGCTGCTTGGCTGGTGTTTGTTCATTCACGTGGTGCACCGTCCCCAAGAGAGGGCCTCCACTGTGGCCGAGCCGGCCTTCTATCAGAGCTAATGATTACCCCATAAAGGCCCTGCCTACAGGAATGAAATAGTAAGCGTGTGGGCCTCAAACTTAATTAAGCGTCCACTGTAGAGCTTTTTTGCTGAGTAAAAAAGTCATCGTAAGGCTTAGCCGAGTGCGGCCACATTGCATTGTAATCAGTGTCAGTATAAGAATGAAAAGAAGCATTGCACTGCATAAAATATCTCGACAAGTGACTTAATGCGGGCAATAAATCTAATATTTCTCATTGTGAGGCAACTGTAAGGACATTATAAAAATTATTTCAGGAATTTTTTGCTTAGAAAAGGATTTTATCAAGTGAAATGATCTGTCAGATTAATTTACTCCCTTTAAGTGTTATTTCTTTAAACAAGCAAAATTATCCTCCAGTGCAGTTTAACTGACTTAAGTCAAACTTGAGAAAAGAACGTCATTTGGATTGATTTGATGTGAAATGGCTCATTGTACAGAAAGTTACTCACTTCTCTGCAGTGATGGTGAATGACACTAGGGGCCGATGTCTACAACACAAATATAAATAAATAGTGAGAATCTGGACTAAATCACTTTTCTTTGGGGACTATTTTGCCTTATAACGCCCCACATGTAACCCTACACCTTAAATGGGTTTGATTTTAGGACTAAAAGCTTGGCATAACTCTGGCAAATCAACATCTCAGGCGTCAGGCAGCGCATAAATAACCGTTTTGTGTAATAACGTTTTATGTGGGACCTTTTAGAGGCAGATGTCTGGTTCCATTCACCACTGCGGTGAACAGGTCTGACTGAGTTTCTCTAGAACAGAGCATTTCATACTATTTAATTATGCAGAAAGGTTGAAAAAATAAACAAATGCCAAAAAAAAAATGAATAATGTCTTAATATTCACCAAAAAGTTGGCATTGAGCATACTTTAAGCGAAGTGAGCACCATTTCCACATGAGTCGGATACAATTACGTCTTGCATTTGGCCATAATGTTGATGTAACGATGTATGATGCTTG
Organism: Brycinus macrolepidotus; assembly: GCA_037974445.1. NCBI lineage: Eukaryota > Metazoa > Chordata > Actinopteri > Characiformes > Alestidae > Brycinus > Brycinus macrolepidotus. The sequence continues at coordinate 8,795,725 of JBBPCZ010000040.1, read as the reverse complement.
TATGAAGTAAATGTGTTGCTTTCTAAAATCTCATAAAGAGACATGCGACTGTGTCCACTAACGCTAAACACTCCTCTCACCAGTCTATTGAGGACGGCTCGGTGAACATGCTCGGCGAGGCTTTACAGGGAAGTCTATGTGGTCGCCCACAGGGCTAAAGCGAGCTTTCCGCCTCACTCCAGATTATCTAACTGATGAGCAGCTATGTTGGCTGGATTTAGTGCCACCAGAAGCCGGGACGCTGGGGCGCGATGCACCATCAGCATTCTGCTCAGACAGATGGAGAAGTAATTCCTCTGCATGTTTTATTTATTTGTTTATTCCGTCTAGATTAAACTCCTATCTTTCCTGCCCTCCCGAACTTTCATTCCCCTCCTGTTTTTTTTTCCTTCCACCATGTGGTCCGAGTGGCTTAACACACCAGCGTCCGGCGCTCTGTTACTCACCCACTTTTATCCTTTCTAAAGGAGCCCGCAAACATGGCGCAGGAAAATGCTAATTTGCGCTCGTTTTGGAAGCAATCGGCTCACTGCGCCTTTAAATCCCCATTCGGAAGGAGGATTTCTCTTAATGGTGTCTGCTGCCTTGCTGCCAAGTGCGCCGAGGACGGGAAAAGAACAGCAGTGGAGTCAGCGAGTGAGTGAGGGAGGGAGAGAGAGAGAAAGAGTTCAGAGCTAGCAAAGGCCGCTAGGCTAAAGGGCCCGAGGCCTTTACAAACACTGAGGGAGTGCATTGAGGGCAAGAGCAGGAATAGGCCTGTATTTCCTACCAAAAGTCGTTTTGAAACAGCAAAGCTGCCTCACTGCCTATCCATAACACAGTTTCTCTTATTGTAAAGGTTTCAAGAGAAAGTGAGATGTGTCAGAAATATGGAGGTTAAAACGATTTCTCAAAGAAAGCAACCATATTAAAAATGGAATTCCAATGATCTAACTACATTTCTACCCAATTGAGTATTTGAGATGTAAACGGTGTCATTCAGATTGAGGTGAAATGGTGAATTGTAGAGAAACCCATTAACTTGGATTTCTTTCCATGATGAATGGAACCAGACGTCAAACTAATATAAACTTTGGTTTTGCCATTGAAAACCATCATTATCTTATGAAAGACAAGTCTTATGAGTTTTCATATGTGATGTTTGTTAATGATGGTGAAATAGTTGGAAATCTGAAAAAATAATGTTATCTTTGGGGATTCCTTTGTCTCACAACGCCTTGAATGTACACCTCCACCACGAATGCATTTTGAAAATCTATTTAAGGCCACAACCTTCCCAAAATTGTGGAAAAACCACGTCTCAGACAAATTCATGACATTCTGTGAGTTTGCTTTTAGAGGTCCCGATGTCTTCAGATGTCTGGTTCCATTCGCCACCACTGAAAACAGTTTTGGCTTAGCATATCTCTGTTTACATGTTAATGATTTCAGGCTCATTTAAATGACAATGAATCTTATTGTAGAAGCTGCTTGAGTATGACGGTGAAGTGTAAACATAGCCATTCTTGTTAAAAGGCCAATTTTTTGGCTGTATTTATGATTCATGACTCTAATTGAGTCTGATATGAAGATAACACTTTATAGAACCCATAGTTATACAGGTAACAGTGCAGGAATTATGCACTAATTGCTTTGTCACTTAACTTGTCATAGTCTGTTGTCAATTTTAGCAGTTAATGCTGTGATCGGTGATGAATCAGTAGTAATTATGAACATGGCTGTTAGTTCTTAACCAAAAATGGCCAAAGAAGTTCTCAAGGAGATCTGTAAAACTCAGTGGGCCCCACTTAGCTAACAGTTAATGAATCATTAGTTTACTTTTCCCTTCTGAGTAACTAGTCAGCAACCACAAAAGGCCTTGAATGGCTTGAATTGGACACCAAATTCACACCTCTGCTAGCACTACTAGCCTAATCACAGTCATTTCACAACATACAGTGCTGTGCAAAAGACTTGAGTCACGCCTCATTTCTTTATTTTGACTTAAATCACCTTGTTGAGGCAAAAACACTATTTTATGTCTGTCAAACTGGTCAGGTCCAGGGACTGGACTAAAAATGAGAGTCTTTGAAAGTCCTTCAGGAAGCCTGGCGAACTGTTTCTCAAGACCACATTAAAAATACAAGAAAGTCTGGATCTCTGGGAGCAAAATATGAAAAAAAGGGGTGTGGATCAAGAATTTTGCGTTTGTGAAGACTTAGTAAAGTGATATCTATCACACAAGATGAAACACTAAGTTATGTTTAAGGTTTTATTTCATTAAATCTGCTTTTTCCTGCTGTGTGGCTCTTAAAAGTCCAATAGCCTTTAAACATTCTGGAAAATAAAGTATCTCTTATCCTGATCCTGATCCTGGTAAGGGTTGAGCTGGGTTTGAATGAATGTGTGGGTTCACTCATGAATAAGGCAGGCGTCCTCCTTTAGCACCCGTCTGTAATCGATGGGGTAAGTAAAGGGTGTGGGAAACACCAAGCCTTCAGCCTCCTCACCCTCATTATCCCACTCACAGGAGGTAAGGAGGCCACTGCCGCAGCCTTCGCTGCTCTCAGCCCCCTTCACCCCCTCCACCCCCTCATGTTTTGATTAGTTTAATCCAGCCAGCCAAGAGAAGAGGAGAAGCTAACCCTGCTAACCCTGCCCACTGGAGGACCCCTCTCTCTCTCTCTCTCTCTCTCTCTCTTATTTTCTCACCTTTTCCTCTTTCTCTCTGTCCCCTTTTTCTTTTCCTCTATCTCATTTCCCTTTTGTCTTTCTCTTTTTACCTCCATTTTCTCTCATTCTCTCTCTCTCTCTCTCTCTCTCTCTCTCTCTCTTTCTCTCTCTGTCTCTCTCATATCACTGTCATTTTCTACCTTTCACGTTCGTACTCTCTCTATCTCCTTCTTTCTCTCTCTCTCTCCTCTGTATATTCCCTTTATCTCATTTTCTCTTTCTGTCATTCTTCCTCCCTCTCTCTCTCTCTCTTTCTCTCTCTTTCTCTCTCCTTCTCTCTCTCTCTTTCTCTCTCTCTCTTCTTTTCTACCTTTCACTGTTTTCTTTTCTTTCTCTTCATCTCCTCCCCCCTCCTGGATGTTTTCCTTCTCTCTCATTTTCTCTCTCTCTGTCATTCTGTTTCTCTCTCTCTCTTTTGGTACGTACTTTCACCACCCCCCCAAGCCCTCTCTCTCTCTCTCTCTCTCTCTCTCTCTCTCTCTCTCTCTCTCTCTCCCTCTTTCTTTCTCTCTCTATCTCTCTGTCTCTCTCACTCTCCTGTTTCTGTGTGAATGATAGCATCTAACGCTAATGCCGTAGGCTAACGCCCCACACAGTGTCTGTATCTCATCCCTGTCGCTCGGGTTTGCTTTTAGTTATCGGTGCCGCCATCAAGGTCAAGACTGATGGATCCTAGAGAGGCTTTTACATTAGAGGCGAGGCAGTTTTGACGGCGCGGGGGGGGGGGTCAGAACCGTCTCCGCTGATGTTTTATCACAACCACAGGAGGAGACGAGATGCTATTTTCGTGAAAAGCTCTAAAAAGAATGGATTAATTAACTGAGGTCAAAGGACACACAACGCACACTGGGCACCCTTTCCAGTTCCGGCTATTACCCATCATCCTCTGCGCCTCATTTAGTTAGAAAGGCCTCGCTGTTTGCCGAAGGCTTCGTGCCCAAAAAAGAGGATCGGACCTTTTCCAGGAACGAGTTTTATAACGAGTTTTTCACTGTTATGCAATTAGCCTTTAATGACAAAGACAAGGACAATTTATGAGAAAGACAATGACAATTTGCACATATTCTGTTATTCTCTACTAAAAATTTTCAAAAACGTTTAACCCATAGTTCATATATACTGTTATATTTATATTGTTTACATTTGTGTATATTTGTCTAATTATTCTATTATTCTACTCCTATTATTTTCTATTCAATTTGAGTTTTTGGTATTTTAGTCTCAGGAGTGACTCATTTCACTGCAAATTGTTCGTGTATACAATGCTGTGCAAAAGTCTTGGCATCTATGCAAATTGCTTAAATCCATTTTTCTCAGCATTTGATAAAGTGTCTTTCTGCAAAGTGAACATTAGAATAAATACAAACAAACAAGGTGCTCCGCCTCCTCACCTCACACAAGAAAGTATTAGGATTTGCTTTGTTCGTAAAAAGTAGTTGATATTTTGTGAGCTGGTGGGGAGAACACAGGTTTGGTTCCAGATTCCTCCTCGGTTCCTCCAGCTGTTGTTTGGATTTGTGAAACTCCATCAGCAGCTACTGATTTAATTTAATGAAGGATTGATTGAGTCAAACCAGGTTTCTGATGAAACTATAAGTAATACTGGACTTCTATGAGGAACACACTGATATACTGAACATAAAATCACTACTGTGTAATGTTTTATATTTATTCTTTTAGTTTTATTTAGTATATTTAGTATTATTAATGTGAAAAGAAAACACTCAGCGCTTATCGAAACTTTCAAGTACAAGTCAGGTCAAGTAGGTGTTTTCATTTTAACCACATACACAGTACAGAGTGAAATGAAACAATGTTCCTCCAGGACCAACACAAGCACAAAAACAGAAACAATACAAGACTGTGTGCTGGACAGGACTGCACAAAAAAAGTGCAACAGTACAATCAGTCAAACACAATAGCAACAGTACAATCATTTACAGGACAATACAGCATACACTGCAGTGTATAACAGCAATATTGAGACTGAATACAGAATTATGACTGCATTCTAGCAGCAGTGTCATTAAGAAATACAATGATTGAGTTAGAAAGCAGTAAATAGTTGTGCAAAAGTAACAAACAGCAGCAACAGGATTAGAAAAAAATAATACACCTGGCCGTGTATTGCAGCATCAGTGAAGGTTGGGATCTTTAATTGGATGTTCAAACACAAAGAAGCAGATTTACTAAAAGTGGTGTTTATTAACAGCGGTCTACAGGCACACAGGCCTCCATGGGGGGCTATCTTTTAAAAACATTCATGCAAATGACCAAAGGTGCAGTGACCAGTGCAGTACAAAGCCATGTGGTGCTTTTCTCTTTGTATGGAAGCCCATTTCTACTAGGTGGGAGGAAAAAATCATTGTTTGCTTGTAATTGATTTTTCCTCTTTATTTTTGGTGGCTGCACTTGCTCATTTATTTATTTATTTATTTGACCTTGAATCAATTTCCTATTCAGTTTAGTTGTGGTTATTTCTAACTCACTAGTTATGTTAAGGGATGTAGCAGTGCACTGAAGGATGGGGGTTAAGTGTTCAGAGAATAGGGGTTAGGGTTAGGTTTAGGGATGAGTTTGTGGCAGCTGAAAAGGTGGATTTAAGGGTTCTGCTGAAGGTTTGTAGGATTTTTTGAAGGGAGGGTGAAGGTTTGTTGAACTTGTAGAAGATTTTAGGACGTGAAAGAAGGTCTGTGGAAGGTGTGGGAGAAGATTTTAAGTTGCGGTTGAAGGTTCGTGAAAAGTGTGGAGATTTTAGGGTAAAGGTGAAGGTTTGTGGAAGATTTTAGGGTTAGGGAAAGTCAAGGGTTGAGGGGTTAAGGTTAATGGAAAAAGTTTGGGTTGGGGTTTAGGGTTATGTTTTTAGGGGATAAAGGATTTTCAGGATTAAGTTTTCTGTGCAAAGTTGGTACATTTATTGTTTGATGTTTTATTTTGTCTAATGTATGAAACTGTATTCCAGTATATAGAAAGTGTGCACTAAAGTGGGCAGAACAATTTTCAGTCTTTTCCCTGTAGAAGATGCATCACTTTCACATAGAAAATCAGCAAAACATGTCATTGATCAGCTATAAAAGATAATTTACATGTAAATGCTTATATGGATCTGAAGTGATGTTCATTTAACCTGGTCATTCTTATAGAGTGGAAGGGAGTAAATGCCCTGGACAGGTTGCCAGTCCATTGTAGGGCAGATACACATAAATGCCAAGGGACAATGCAGCATCTCCAATGTTTAGACTGTGTGAGGGAACCAGAGCTACTGGTGGAAACAACCAAACTCTGCACATTTACATTTACAGCATTTGGAGATGCCCTTATCTAGAACAACATTCATGAGTGCTTTGTTGTCCACAAAAAACGTGTTCTACATACAAATGAGTCTAGACTTAAAATTAAGAGGTGCTAGTTGACTAAGATTCTACCAGAGATGGAGTTAGTCCACCAGGGCCCTCAAATCATACACAAAAGACAGTTTTTTGTGAAGTTTGTGTTATTAAGTTAGTTTAGGACATGAAAACGTAGATGTTCTCCTCAGTGCTCAGTGAAGAGGAGGGTCTTCAGTCTCTGTTTGAAGACAGTGAGGGTCTCAGCAGTTCTGAAAGTGAGGGGAAGTTTGTTTTACCACTTTGGTGCCAAAACTGAGAAAAGTCTTGAGGTACTTCTTTGACCTTTGAGAAGGGAGTCAAGTTGGGCTGTACTTGGTGCTCTAAGAGGGTGAGCTGTGGTCTGATAAGTGCTGATAGGACAGAAAGAGCCCTGTCAATCGAACCCAGGACCTTCTGGCTGTGAAGTGACAACACTAACCACTGCACCTCCGTGCCATGGTGTAGAATTTGTATCGCCTTTGCTTGGGTTTCCAACAAAAATGTTCAGTAGTAGAACCTGATTTGATTAATCACAGTCTGCTGATTGTCTTTGAAGAAGTTGTAAATGACAACAGGTTTCTCTTTGGTTCTTTGGCAATGTGACGTCATAAATATACAACACCCCATGAGGCCTGAATCATTGCAATCATGTCTTTTTATGAGAGTTTCTTAGTCTTGTCATCTTTCTTATAAGCAGCACAGCTTGTTCAGCAGTGTAGCCCCACTTCACCTCGCTGTCACACATGATCAGAGAGCTTGGCACTCAGCATACACGCTTTGTAGAGGGTTCCTTGGAGTCGCTCTCATTTCGCTGTTGCGTTTCATTGCCACTGCCGCTCTGCTTAGTAAGGAAGTGCGCTCACATGAAAGCGGCCCTTGAAGGTGTGTAACAATGATAGTGAGGAGTCTGAAGAGAAGGTGGCAGTGCAATTAATATAAACTCCCTTTGTTTCCTTTTGAGTAATAGGCTCGCTTGTCTGGAGTCTGTGGTGCATTTTGAGAGTAATGACTAAAATAAACTGCCATGCAAATTAATTACAGCTGCTTAGGCTCTCCCTTAATCATTTGAAGGGCTAACGTGGTCTGAGAGTTCAATCTTCCTCTAGGTGATCTGGTGTTTCATAAGAATGAGGGATTAGCTCTCAGAAGAAGAAAACATTTTGTTGCACTTTAAAAAATAAAGGTGCCAAACTGGATTTTTTGGGTGATCCAATTCGATTTTGGTCTGGTGTCCAACACAGTTTGATCATTGCTCTGCTCAAAAACACCAGGTTTGCCCTTTTATTGACCAGGAAAATCAAAAACTGGCCCTCCATGTGCAGAATTGGAAGAACCCTGCCAAAGAGAAACCATTTTTTACCACTGAGAACAAAAAACCACAAGTATTCATAATCACTGACCACTTCATCAGAAACACCTGTACTTTGCAGGCCTGCAGTTACAGACTGTAGACCATCTGTTGCTCAATTTATCAGCCCCCCATCCCATTCATCATTGAAATAGACAACTAGTGGACCACCACTGACCAGATATTATGTGGGTGGCGGAACATGCACTGATGTGGCATGTTCCACCTCTCACATTATCTAGCCTACACAGTAAACTTATATGGAAGGCGTACTACATAACATGGCCAAAGGCTATGAATATTTCAAGATTTCTGTTATTTTGTCCATCCTTTTTGCAATCGCCTCCATTTGCACTTCATTTACATGCCATATTGGGTTTTCCATTCACCTCTTTAATGCACATATTTTAATAGAAAATGCGTAAAAATCTGAATGGAAAAGCCAGAAATTAAACAAAAAGTTTACACTTTCATGAGGTGGACATGTTGGTTTATTAATAAAGTATAGATATGAAAAACAGTGATGGAAACAATCTTTTCAAATAAGTGATGATACAGCGGGAATGAAAGTCAGATGAAAATGGACACACTGCGGTCGTATTCCCAGGGGTTTGGTGGGTGATGATGAAGCAGGACAGTGAACTGTATATCTGAATTGTTAGTGCGACCACTGTGTACAGGTGACAGATGTTAAAGCTTGTCTACCAGACTCCCAAGTGGTGCAACAGTGTAGATTGGCCTCATTGTCGAGTGATTGCAAGTTCAATCCCTGGTGATGCTACAAACCATCCACGACTGGGAGTCCATTAGAGCACAACTGGCTTTGCTCACCAGTGCAGATGTCTAATAGCTGATAGAATTGGGGATCAGTGTTTTCCTCCAAGCACGTTAAACTGTCTGATGGTTCAAAACAATCTGGTAACCGGCTTGGTGGAGGACATGTTCGTCTTCGCCCTGCCAATGTTGGTGGTGTCGTACACTATATGGCCAAAAGAATTGGGACGCCTGACCATTACACCAACCAACATTGCATTCAAATCCATAGACTTTAATATGGAGTTGGTCCCCCTTTGCAGCTATAACAGCTTCCACTCTTCTT
>JBBPCZ010000040.1:8767586-8778314 GCA_037974445.1 Brycinus macrolepidotus | reverse complement strand
GGGACTGGACTGAAAATGAGAGTCTTTGAAAGTCCTTCAGGAAGCCTGGAGAACTGCTCCTCAAGACCACATTAAAATACAAGAAAGTCTGGATCTTTGGAAGCAAAATATGAAGAAATCAGGTGGGGCATAAGTACTGTATGAAAAGTTATTGATCTCAGTATTTGATACTCTAACTCTGCATTTGCTGCCATTGGCACGGGCGATTCTGACCTTGAAATGGTTTGTTATTCTGCCTATCTCTGTTATTTCAATTATTTTAGTAAAGTTTCTTTTTACTGCTGGCCCCAAACACCACTCTAGCTTGACCCAAAGCCACTGGCACCGCTCCGATCCAGTTGGCAGTGCCTATGGTAATTATTATTCGGCCTTTGCTGAGAGCATTAATATAATGGCTGTTGTTGCACTTATCTGCACCAAACAGCTCCGCTAATGAAACTCGGAGGCCGAGTGGCTGGAGCCGGAGGCTTTTGTCAGAGGCATTGTGAATAGACAGCTGTGGATTCTGAATCAGTCGAGTGTGTCCGTTGTGTATGCCATCTAGAGGAATGCAGAGGTTTTTGGCTGCCAAGCTCCATGCTGGTTTAGTATCACTGGGTTCTGCAGTACTGTGCAAAAGTCTTAGGCACCTATGCAAATTATTTGAAGTCATTTATATCAGCAGTGGGTTTCTTTCTGCCAACAAAAACACAAGTGAACATTAGAATAAATACAAACAAACAACAAAGCAGAAGTTTGAATATTTCTTTTTTTCTAAAAAGCAGTTGATATTTTTGAGCTGGTTACACAGGTTTGGTTCCAGATTTCTGCTCTGAGCCTCCAGTCATTGTGTGGATTTATACAATTCCATAAGCAACACACTTAATTTAATCTAATGAAGTAAAAAATAAAAACAGGTATTTGATGGAGCTACAAGTAATACTGGGCTTCCAAGAGGAAAGAGGTCTGGAAATGGTTAAGCGAATGCTTTGCCAAACATAAAACCATTATTTATTGTATTAATGTTATTTATATTTATTGTAATATTATTATTTTAATAACTGCCCACTAGTAAACAGCTTTTAAGTATAATTTTCTTCTTTTGGACAGTACTGTATATGCTTGCAGAAACTTGACATTTGTTCTTTAAGACAAAATGGGAACACTCACTTGTGTTTTCTGGTATTCGGCCACGTGAAATCGCAGCGCTGTAAGTGCCAGTATGCCTGAGCAAGTAATCCTAGCTCGATGGCGTATGTGAAACACACAGCCGTGGTGTAGTTTTGCGGATCTGTCGTGATTGGTGCCGTGCCGTGTGCTCGGGGGGGCTTGGCTTGCAACTCCGGCCGCGTCCTCCCCTCCAGTGCCACTGTCATGCATTTATGCAGGATTTGTTTCCTACACTCTATCCCATTAGCTGCCGTGTCTCGGTGCAACAGGGATGCAATGCAGAGTGTTTGTGCAGGGCCAGTGAATGGCAGTATTAGATAATACGTGTAGAGTTAATATTGTTTGGCTCGGCAGCGTAAGTGTAATTGCCTTATTATATGGTTAATTACAAAGTTTTGTAATTAAACACATTTACATTCCGGAACGGCAGGTTCGGGTCTGTGATTTTGACATTGTTCCATCAAGAAGGGACCAAAAAAGCGCTTTCCACTTGTTTCTGTGCCACAGGTGGGGACATTTCAGGACCTTTAGCAATATCTTCTTGGGAGGGTGCACCCCCAATCCATTCTGGTCATATTCTTTGGGATGCAAAAATAGAAAAAAGAATACATACTTAATTCTGGAAAACAACAAGAAAACCTCTGCACTCACCTTGTTTTTCTAGTATAGTGTAGAAGTCGGATACCACTTCCATTCAGTTAATGTCCAAAATGGCCATTAAGTGCAAGATAAGCATTATTCAATATCAGTATGTTAATGTACAGTAAGTCAATGTGAAGAAATTCTGTTCCAAGTTAGTTTGGACCAGTTCTATTGGTCTGTCATTATGAATTATTACCACAATGCAAAGTGATGACATATTTAATAATAAAGTATGCATAAGTCTCCACATAAAATGTTTGAATATTTAATATTTTCACCCTTTGCCTTTAATACAACTTCCACTCTTTTTGGGAGACTTTTTCTCAGAAATCTGCAGAGATGTTTCCCCATGCTTCTTGTTAACACCTCCAAAATTTAGTCTTAGAAGCTGGTGGGACTTCTTGCTTCTCACCATCCAAGTTAATCCCAGTTACTGGTTTACACTCCTTAGTCATTAAAACCTTCTTAAAAATAAAGATGCCAAAGAGGGAACTTTGCATGATGCCATAGAAGAACCATTCTAAAAAGAACTGTTGAATTGGTGAAAAACCTTTAAAAGGTCCGAGCTTGAACTTCTCGTAAAAGATGAAAGGTTGAAATGCTTTTCACCTGAGTACGAGAGTTTGATGGTCAACCAGGTCTTGCATGGTTGTTAGGAGTCCCACATTTTTTCTGTGATTTGATCAGTTTTTAAACTCAATGTTTTTCCACTTATTTTTTGACTTTCCTCTTATGTCCTGAAAAATTACTGCTCACTGAAGTTACATTAAAGGGTGGTCTCTGACTTTTGCGTAATACCATACATACTCTGGGGCCTCCTAATGGCCGGGGGGGCCCTAAGCACCTGGTGATAGCCAGAAATTGCCATGGCTACAAGTGAGAAATAATTCACATAAAACTACAACATATCTTTATAGCTGTGACTTCTAAGAGTTAAAGATTTTAAAAGAGAAAGCCAGAAAGGCTTTTAAAGGGTAGTCAAGTGAATTACTCTCCATAGGCAGTGGAAAGCTGCCAGAGCCCTTATATCTGCAACATATTTTAGAAGAGATTTGGAGAGATTTTGTTTGCCATCGCTCTGACTGAGGTACTTATTTTAATTGCTTTTCAACAGAGTCGCACAGTTGCACCGCTGAAGCAGAGAGGAAAGAGAGGTTACAGGTGTTAATTATAAGTGTGAGCACTCTGACACTGCAGTCAGAATCATTATGGAAGCGAAAAAATGTGATGGATTATGCGCAGCATATCGGCGCTGTCCAGAGAAAACCACATATCTTTATTTGTCATTTTCAGCCACCTTCTATATAATGAATGAACCAGTATAAATGCTCCAAAGTTACTTGATTACATTCATACACAAATAACAAACATTTATTATGTTATTTTTTCCATCTCCTGTAACATCACCCATTTATAGACGCTCTGTTTTTGGATAGCAGTTATATTCAACATTGTATTACATTAAAAAACAATTAAAGCAACATTTAGTTCACTATCAATGAGCCAGAACCTCTTCTCTTGTGTGACCCATCCCAGAAGCTTTTCTGAGCGTCAGTTCATCACAAAACCACCATCTCCCAATTTACCATGCCCCATGATGGGCCACCATCTGCTGCTCCGGTGACCGTTTTCCATGCCAATATGTTCAGAGGTATGAGAAAAGGCTGTGGTCTGTAGTGTGTTAGGGGAAAAACATGCTCCACCCATGTTATATAATAACAAACTAACATGCTAGAGATCAATAAGCGTCCTATTACCAGGGGTTAAAGTAGGATTTCTGAGCTTGGAGGCCCCTACTTTTTTCAACACTGTGGAAACAATATTGCCCAGTTTATTATGTTACAATCTCAGCACAGATATAATGAAAATAGGCATTATCTCTATTTGTTAATATAGAACCCTGTTTGTCTGTCTATCTGTCTATCTATCTATCATTCATAGATAGATTGATGAATGATTCATACGTAGGTCACTGTGTGTCTTAACTAACAAAAAACATTCCTCTGAAACTGGTCAGGTTCAGGGACTGGACTGAAAATGAGAGTCTTTGAAAGTCCTTCAGGAAGCCTGGAGAACTGCTCCTCAAGACCACAACAGAAAGACATATAGATAGATAGATTGATAGTCTATTCTGAGTTAATGGGAGTCAGTGGCAAGGCCCAGTGTGTTAGCATTAGCCAGCAGAAGCATAGCGCTAAAGCTCTGCCCGTTTATTGAAGCATGTGAAAAGGGAGTGTCTCGGGCCGAGGGGAGCTGCAGAGCACCAGCGTGAGTGCCGAGGATCAGTGCTGTACCTTAAACAAATTCCCATTCGTCTTGGCTCGTGAAGACGCACTGCAGCCCACCCTCAGTGCCCCAGGGCCTTCTGGGATTTCTCTCAGTCCTCGGCCGTTATGATTGGCTGGGCTCGAATTAAAGCACCCTGCCAGGATGAGGAATCATGTCCGCCTGCCGGGCTGGTTGTCGTGGAAACCATGCCCCCAGAGGTTGCTGGGGCCTGTACAGGCCGAGAGAGAGAGAATGAGGAGAAGGAGAGAGAGAGAGAGTGAGGGATGGGGTGAGAGATAAATAAAAGAGGGGAAAAACGCTCTCATCTGAGCCAGCTGCTGACAGTGCAACAGGAGCCCAAAGCTCGGAGATAGTGAGCACATTTCGATCCTCCTCTACTGTCAACAGGCGCTCTCACACCAACAATCTGTTTCCAGCTGACTTTCTGAAACTCATCAGTGCACAACCTTTCCTCCCATCTCCTTACAGCTGGCTGATATGGAAAAAAATGATTGCAATGACTGTGAAATGGTTTGCTGTATAAAAACAGACTCAGATTTCTTTACAGTGGTGAACAGAACCAGGTGTCGTGACGTCTCCAACACAAATGTAGCCATTTTATTTACTATTCAAACAATCAAATGAACCTTCACATGGCTTCTGAGTGCTAATATGGATGTTAAAATGATGGTAAAATAGTGGCAAATCTGAACTAAATCTGTTTTCTTCCCTCAGAATGCCCTGCATGTATGCTTCTACCAAGAATGTATTTTTAAGTCAAATGTTTCTCAAAACTCTAGTGAAACAACATCTCAGACATCAGGCCATAGATTCATAACCATTTCATGTAATAACTTTATGTCAGGGAGCTTTTAGAGGCAGACGTTTGGTTCCATTCACCACCACCACTGTGAACAATTCAGGGAGTTTCTCCAAAACAGAGCATTTAACCCCAAACCCCAAAATTTCAGATCTTAAAGATTAAAATATGTAGAATTTTTTACAAATTGGTGGAAACTCTGTAATTGCTTATTTGTCTCAATGTGAGCTTCAGCTATGTGTTAACCCTTAGAATCTGAGCAGGATTGACCAATTCTGAAAGTGCAATAAATGGTAAACTATCAACATAAGGCAAATCAGCTCCTTATATGGAAGTTCCCCCGGTGTGTGTTGATGCTCCAGTTGTCAGACTGAGCTGAGCTTTGTTTGGTGTTCCTGTGTCACATAGAACCAAAGTTATTGTATTTTAAAAACATGTGATAGTAAAAATCGCCACAGGGGTCACATGCAAATGAACATAAAGAACAAAAATTTCTTATATTTTAGGTTTTAGAAAAAAAACACAAGATCTTTGAACCCGGGAGAACTTTCAGGATAGTCTCAGCCCACAAGTGGGTGGGGAAAACCCGCAGAGGGAGGGGGTCCAGAGAGCGGGCGACCGGCAGCGTGCCAAGAGAAAGAGCAGCAAACGGCGAGTGTAGGAGAACAAACACCGGTTCTAGACTGTTTTACACCGATTATATTTACTGAAATCTAAGGATTTCTAAGGATTAAGACGCTGTAAGTTGTAGCATCACTGGAGCTTCCAGTTAGAGATAAGTCAAGCTATGCTCTTTAAAAATGCTTGCTCTGATTGGTGGTTGTTAGAGACAGAGAGAGAAATTTCTTCTACAGATCCACAGTTTAGTTAAAGGGAGTGCCAGGATGAACCCCAGTAGCTCCTTTTCTCTGCTCACTTGAAGGAGAGATGATCAAAACAAAAAACGAAAAGAGGGCGCTTAAGGGGGCGAGGGGATGGGGGGTTTGAGGGGATGGGGAGGGCGATGTGGTCGGAGAGGGACGAGCAGATTTGAGCAGTGTTTTAATGCAGATTTGAACTCTAGTGTTCTCCAGCAATCAGCGCTCTGGTTCTCCTGCTCGGTCACTCTAGGGCTCAATCATCACTCTGAAGTTTCCACACTGGAGGACACACTTCATTTGCCAGTCCTTTTCATTAGAGTTTCTCTTTTATTCTGTGCTCTATTTAAGGTGCAGCCCGACTGAGGCGCTTAAAGAAGACACAGAAGGAGAAGGAGAAGAAAAAAGAAGGTGCAGAAGAAGACGTAGAAAAAGAAAAGAGCTGGAGAATGAAGCTAAAGAGCCTTTGAAAACAACACAGAGGTAAGAGGCACCATCTCTGTAAGTTTTGTGGTCCACATTCATGAACAGAGTCACAGAGTCGAAGGCCAATGCTGAATTTTTATTGTGTCACAGTACCTGCCCAACAAAGACCCCGAGCCTCCGACTCCACATATTTCCCTGACTGAACACACCTGATTCATCTCAAGTGCATACCTCAGACTTATGAATGTATATATTTTTTCAGATAAGTGAGAAACAGTTCATCAAAACATGACATTATTTAATTTTGTTTTTAGTCTTGTTTTTCTTAGTAAAAATTCCACAGTTTTACACTCTTCTGGCAGTTTGTGCACACTGGAGATGGAATAGTTTTACCCAGGAAAGGTCTGTAACTGATTAACTAATAATCCAGTATGAATCTGGAGATTGTGTAGTTTTTACAGTCTGACTAATAATAGTGGAGAGATTTTAATCCAGTATGAATCTCCAGTGTGAAGTTTTTACAGTCTGACAGTAATAATTTTAGAGTGATTTTAATCCTGTATGAATCTGCAGCGTGTAGTTTTTACTGTCTTGACAGTGAAAACTGTGAAAAGATTTTAATCCAGTATGAATGTGTAGTGTGTGTAGATTTTACAGTTTGACTGTGATTACTGCGGAAAGATTTTAAACCAGTATGAATCTGCTTTGTATGTAGTTTATACAGTATAGCAGTAGTAACTGTGGAATGGCTTTAATTCAGTCTGAATTTGCAGTTTGTGTAGTTTTATAGTCTGATAGTAATAATTCTGGGGTGATTTAAATCCAGCATGAATCTGAAGTTTGTGTAGTTTTTGTAGTCTGACAGTAATAACTATGGACTAATTTTAATCCGGTATGTATTGGCAGTGTGTGTGGTTTATAAAGTTCGATAACACTATGTGTGGAATGATTTTAATCCAGTATGAATTACAGTTCATATTACATTACCTCTTCTGGTGAAACTAATCCAGCTCCAGTGGACAAATGTAAGTGCAAAGTTAATGATGACCCAAGGATTGAAGAACCTGGCATTAAAATACATGTATGTTTTAATAAGCAGGGCTTTTGGGGCTTAGACCAAAGGGAGACACCAAAATCGTGTTTAAAACCCACCTGAAAACCTGGTGTAATTACGTCTCTTCCATGAGCAATGATGTAAAATCACTCCATGGTCTTTCCCACTGTTTGGCGACTGCCTGTACTATTCTTTCAAAGTCAATAAATGACAGGCCTGGTCAAAGTAAGCCACCCAGGTAATGTTCTCACCCTGCCCAGCCATGCAGATTGACATGTGTGCTCAGCTGAAAAGAAAGCCCTCTCTCCGCTGTCTGAGTCCATCAGTGTGACATTACAAACCTGGAGGGCCTCTTCAATACTGGACACAGCTTTAAAGTAGCCTAAAATACATGCTTCCAACCATCTGTCACATCTATAGTATATGGTTATATATTAGACTACAGTTCTTCTGTACTTGGGAAAGAACAGGAAACCTATTTAGCTGAAGCACAGTCGTGTGCAGAAGTTTAGGCACCCCATGTCAGATGCCTTGTTGACTGCCTGAGTATCAATAAATACAAAGCCTCTAAACATGAAATGTGTTAAAGTTATGGCACATTTGATACATTTTTTGTCGGATGTTTTAAACTCAATTGGGCAGACATGCCCAGCTCCTGTTCTGGAGGGCCAGAGTCCAACACAGTTTGGTGATTTCCCTGCTCAAACACACCTGATTCAACTCAGCTGTTAACTGCCAGGCCACTGAATGTGTTTGAGGTGGAGCCATCAAACTGTGCTGGACACTGACCCTCCAGGACCAGAGCTGGGCCCCCTGCCCTAAGGTTAGTGAAAGTAAGAGAAACCTTCGTTTTCTGTTTTTCATTCTGGTAAAAATTGTATAAAACTTCATGAGCTTCTTTGTTTTGGTTGAACGTTCCCTCATGCCTGCAGTTGGCGTTAAATTGTCATAAATGTTTACGCATTCAATTCAGCAGCTGCCCATTGCTTAACGGGTTTTCTGTTTCTTTTGAAGTAGGTCTAAATTATTGTCCATAGCAATGGATGCCACACTGGAGACAGTAGACAGTGTGGGCATGAGCGCAGATATCAGTGCAGCGCCTGCAGTTCTGTGACTGTAAAGTTGGGATTGTGTGAATGGGTTGTTGCTGTCGGGGGTTAAAAGGGCATGTGTGTTTTTGTCAGTCAGAGGGGAGGCCCTTTGTCACACACACACACACACACACACACACACACACACACACACACACACACACACACACACACGTCCTTCTCAGGCTCTGCCTTCAGGGACGAAGCTCCAGCTGTAGCAACACTGACCATATTGAGGGAGATAATACTCTTTCTGATCCGCCTCATTTAACCCCACCAGTCAGAGGCTCGGGGCATCCACATCTGGCTGTAGTGTACTGTAAGTGTGTGTGTGTGTGTATGTGAAACACAGCTAAGGACTCCTATGCATGTGTGTGTAAGAGAAAGAAGAACAAAACTGTATTACATACAGTTGCAGTAAAAGATCTGCATCCACTCGAATGAATGTAAGTATTAAAGGGCTCATATCCACATAATTCATAAACCATAAACCATTTCCCAACCTCCATGTATCCCTTGGAATTAAACAGGCTGTTTCTCATGACCCCTTTAAATTGAATACATACAAATGACCTCTGTTCTGATGGACTGTCCTGTGTTCTGATTGGTTTTCCTGTGTTCTGTTTGTTTTTCTTATGTTCTGATCGGTTGTCCTGTGTTCTGATCGGTTGTCCTGTGTTCTGATTGGTTTTCCTGTGTTCTGATTGGTTGTCCTGTGTTCAGATTGGTTTTCCTGTGTTCTGATTGGTTTTCTTATGTTCTGATTGGTTGTCTTGTGTTCTGATTGGTTGTCCTGTGTTCTGATTGGTTTTCCTGTGTTCTGATTGGTTGTCCTGTGTTCTGATTGATTGTCCTGTGTTCTGACTGGTTGTCCTGTGTTGCATCTAATTTAAGAAGTAGCCTCTTTGTAACTTCAGTATGAGTGGGCGGAGCTAAACTGTTTTAGACAGAGTAGGTGGGCATATGTTAATTAGTTGGTTCTGTGACAGTATATCTCCTCCCCTCCAACAATATTATTATGTATTAAACCACCCTCCATTAAGAACCCCCCCACCTAAATTATTAGGTTTTTAAAGCCCAGGGCCTGTGGTATCGATGAAAGTCATGACAAATACCATT
This sequence comes from Brycinus macrolepidotus, assembly GCA_037974445.1. Taxonomy (NCBI): domain Eukaryota; kingdom Metazoa; phylum Chordata; class Actinopteri; order Characiformes; family Alestidae; genus Brycinus; species Brycinus macrolepidotus. The sequence goes on along the minus strand of JBBPCZ010000040.1, from coordinate 8,768,888 downwards.
TTCCTACCCCCTCAATAAAATTTTCTCTACCTCTAATTTGGCATAAAATAAAGTCTGTACCCCCACCCCAACAAAATTATTGCGTCTCAACCCCTCCCTCATCAACAAAATAATTGCATCCCCCCAACAAAAATATTATATCTCCAATAATATTATTATGTATCAAACCACCGCCCATCAACAAACATGTCTTTACTGCCCCACAACAAAATTATAAGGTGTTAAGCCCCCCCCCCCCCCCACCCCCCTTCTCCCTGGCCAACAAAAACTTTGCATCAAAACAACTTGTCACCTGGGATAAGCCTCCATTGTTTCAAGATCTATACGACACCTCTGTGTATTATTATTATTATTTTAAAAATGTGGAGGAAATTCGATTGGGGGCCTGTGGTATCGGTGAAAGCCATTGTCTGTGGTAATCGACCATGAGCTACAGTTGCAGCAGATAATGATTAAACTGAAGCCCCTGGAGTTTTCCTTTAAGGCCTGTCAGGCAGCATTTCACCTCGTCGGACTGAAGCACTTCCTCTGGTTGTGTGGAATAAGTAGGAGTCAGTGCTGCGTTACACGAGCCCCTCTGCCGCTCGGCCTGCAATTACAGTAAGCCCTATTAATCTTTACGGCCTGGACTGGAAGCATTGTGTTACGTCTGGGCTGGTCAGGCTCTGAGCCGCGGGCCGCGCCCTCTGCTGTGCCGCCTCACTTCAGTCTGTAACACACTTCATAAAGAAACAGCAATAAATTACTATTTTCAATTATCAATGCTCCAATTATTTATGGTGGTATTTAAAGGAATGTAAATGAAGCTCCTCGCGTCTGGAGGTGATGAATTTTTATTGTGCCCGCGCATATTATTTCACGGTATTTGGGAATCAAAGGCGCATTGCTTTTTAGATGTACCGGTAATGGGGGGCTGACTAAGTGCTGTGTCGCATGCTTAAAGAGGATCATATTTTATTTGTGCTAATATTTATAAGCGCACTCCCATGACGGAGTTGTAGGGGTTTTTCTTGTTTCATTTAGTTTTTTGTTTATGTATGTGCATGTTACCCTGTGCTTTGTGGTTCCTATGGTCAGGGAATGTTATTATCACAAATAGGTACTAATATATTTATAATGCACATTGGGCATATTATCATAAAATATAGATGTTTACAAATAACACTCTGCAGAAGTCTTGAGCCCTCGTTTCTTCGTATTTTGCTTCCAGAGATCCAGACTTTCCTGTATTTTAATGTGGTCTTGAGGAACAGTTCTCCAGGCTTCCTGAAGGACTTTCAAAGACTCTCATTTTTAGTCCAG
>JBBPCZ010000040.1:8736075-8747003 GCA_037974445.1 Brycinus macrolepidotus | reverse complement strand
TTCCCTAACTACAGGGGACAGTCTCCCTGGAGCAGCTTGGGGTTAAGGGTCTTGCTCAGGAACCCAGTGGTGGTATGGTGTAGGTAGGACCAAGAGTCAAGTATCCTACCCTCTAGGCCACCACCAGTAATACTAGTTTTACCTAGAACAAACATCTGGATTATCCTTACAGGACTGAGCTGTTCTGTGAAGACAGATTTAATGCTGAATTTAAAATAAAGCCTGAAATTGCTAATGTGCTCCAATGTTATCTGAATGTCTGATGAAGAGCACAAATGACACTTGGTGAATTGAGGGTCCTGCATTGTGAATGAGTTGGACACTCCTCATTCAGACCATCTGCTTGTCTTTTCAGGTGGTGCCTCATCAGAGAGGAGCTCCTCAGGACTGTTAGAGTGGGAGTCTGTTAATGATGCCATGGAGGCTCTCTCTATGATGAATCATTACCAGATGAAGAACCCTAGTAAGTATTGAGGGCAGGAGCCCAGCACTTAATCACACCTGAACACAGGTAGTTCCAGCTCAGAGCAGAACGATGTGTGACTGCTGTATTATTGAATTCGGTTTTAAAAACTGGTGTGCAGTTCTTGGAATAATTTTCAGTTTTTCTGCTGGCTAATTATAGTGTACTGATTGGTGCAAGAATTTATGATTTGTATTAATAAATTGAACCTTAGAGATTGGCATTTTAAGCAAAAATACAACAATATTTCCTGGGAAGTATATGAGTATTCTTCCAAGATACCCACTTTAGCAAAATGTTCTTATTAATTAAAGGGGCAAACAGTTTTTAGGTGTATTACTGCCAGCTACTGGCAGCGGTAACGCATTACTTTAATCAAAGTGCCAGGAAAAGTAAACAGTTTAAGACAAGACAATAGCCATATACATTTTTTTTATATATATATATATATATAATTTAATAGCTATTTCAGTGTTCTAAGGTCACAGTCAGTCCCTAACTGGCTGTGTTTTGTCAGTTTCATTAAAGCATGGTTGATGTAACTGTATGATATGAGGGGCTGTGTGCGGAAGGTGATTTTACACCAGCTCAGTTGGGGAGGTTGTGAAGCAGAATAGCACACTCATCCTCTTTATGCTTTTAAATATCAAAATGCAAAGTGACAATACATCCAAGGTTCAGTTTATTAGTAGGGCTCAGTCATTAATTAGCTTTTAACTTAAACACACTGTTTCGTACAGAATTGGTATCGGAGGAATTGGCTAAGGTTATGACTCCACAGACCCAAAGACAAGAACAACATAAAATACGATATTAAAGTCATAATAAAATAAAACTCCAGAAAATACTGTGCTAAATACACTATACTGTGTACACAAAATGCTGTGTTCAGTACGAGAGGTGGATATAAATACTATAGATAAAAAAATAAAATTACTGCTGACGTAGTTTACTTATTAACATGTAGTGCTTTGGAGTTGTTCTCTATACTGAGTCTTACTGTGTGTAATAGTGACACAGGTACTGAAATTGCTCAAGACTGTTGCACATGAATGAATGATTTAACACACAATAAGAAATTACACATTTGAGCAGCAGGTTTTTGCCCAGATTATTGTGTGGGTGTGTGACAGGGGGAGGAGTTCATTGCAGTTAATCTCAATTGTCTTATTTAACCAGATTCAACCCTAAAGTGTGACTCACTGTTTAAATAGCCTGTAGCCCGTGTCCTGAGTGTGACGTTCTGTGTTGTAGATGGTCCGTATCCCTACACGCTGAAGCTGTGCTTCTCCACCGCTCAGCACGCCAACTGAGACCCGGCGCCACAGAGTTCCAGCATTCCCACCTTACCGACACGACTCTCCCCCAGGACTCCCCCTCCCCCGCTGCGTTTATCGTCCCTAATAGGTCCTACATATGAGCGTATGTGTGCAGTAACGTCAAACACGTCTTTCTATGGAGCGAGCCGCGCCACACGCTGAGAGAGAGAAACTGGCAAAACTCATTGTTTTTATAGAGGAGGAGAAAGGAAATGCTTTTGTACCAGTATTTTTTTCTGTTTAATGTATTTCTTTTTTTAATTGCTTTCCATTATTGACTGTTAGCTGTGTGCTCAGCACCTCACTTTTGGAAACATCAGCCTGTAAAGGTGACTGCGGGTTTTTTTTTTCTTTTTTTTTTTTTTTTCCTCTCTTGATTGTAAAATAAAATTAAATAGTGATAATAGAACACCTGTTGTCCTGGCTGTTTAATGCACCACGAGAGCCCGAGATTTTAGTGCTAATGCTCTGAATATCATCCATTTCCTTAATGCTATTGCTCACTGATGACCAGAACCGTAATGAATGAATAATGAGGAGCGGCAGTGGAATGGCATGTTCCATGATTATTGTGGCAATGGGAATATATTTAATCCAGGACTTGCATGATTACTTGACTACAAAAATGACTTTTTTAAAGTTTCAATTCACTGGATTCAGTTGATTTACTTTGCAGTCAGAACAATGAACAGGGAATATGCGGGTCTTTATAAAGCCGTGTTCAGTCTGAACATAGTCCCCATGGGGGTGCTATTCGTGACAAGTCACTTTTGTGAAAGGGAGGAAACTCACACCAGCAGGATCTGATTATTTGCACGATCTGGACATCAGTAATGCGATTTTAAACGGCCCAAATCCTCACTTTTCTGAAATTAAAAGCCTTCGAGTCTCTAAATATGGTTTCAAACGGTACATTTACTCCTCCCATCCATACAGTCCATATATGGAAAATAAGCTATAGAAACAGCCTATTTTCAAATCATAGTTTTTGTGATGTCACAAAAGCAACACATTTAAATATATCTCCTTATTCTGTCTACAGCAGTTTAGCCCCGCCCACTTATATACCGATTCACCAACACCTTTAACGGTTAGAAATTAGACTTTTGTTGGATCACATGAAGACCTCGATTCATCAGAACACCCAGTAACTCACCTGGAGCTGTGATTGGTCACCCTGTTTGAAACACTGTGATTGGTTAGAGGCTTATTTGCATATTGCAGCCTTTTGCGATATCAGTATTGCAGAGACTGATACCCAGATAACAACTAGCTGGCAATATATTGTGCAGCACTAGTCCTATGTCCTGCATTTTTTGGCATTTTTATTTTTTCCCAGTGGGTCTACTTTTGAGCTTTTGTGTTTTATGGATCAAAAACAGCCGATTCCAGCACAACGTCTTTTTTTTATCTCTTCAAATTAATCAGGCTGTTTTTGTTACCATACCTTAAAGAATGACACAGCACTGTCATGATTACTCAATTCGAGTTTTTTCAGTTATTTGGCTTTGTTATTACTTCGACATTATAAACAGAGAATCTGCAGGTCATTATAACCCCTGTTCAGCAGATTCTCCACAAACTATTAGCACTTCATTTTTTTCGTTTGTGTCAGTGAAAGGGAGGAAACCTACACCAGCAGGATCTCACCAGCGTATGACTGTTTGTTGTTACAAATTTCATGTATGTGAAGTCAAATGAAATGTTTGCTGTTATAAAGTGAATAATTACTCCATTAATCATCAAAAGAATCACTGGATTACTATATTACCAATATAACCCTAGAATTATATTTGTGTAAATGATCCATGTTCTGATTGACTGTCTCATTCTAAAAGCAGTCTGGGTTGAAAAGCTCTTTTAAGGTAAGTGGGCGAGGCTAAGCTGAAATATATAAATGTGTTGGTTTTTGCATTTACAGGGGAGATTTTACATGACGTGGGCTTTTAAAATACCGATTGGGTTTTATTTGAAGTGTTTGGAGTCTGTGGGTTGTCTGTACAAAGAAATACCCCAAAATTTTTGTTTCTGGAAACCGACCCCACGAGATTCAGCATGGAGGGATGAGGCTGAAAAATGCCGGATTATTCCTTTAAGGATGGCACTGGGATTGGAATCCGATTAGAACCGGAGATGTGAACAGCAGGTATTCCCACGGTGCCGCTTTGCACGGAGACTGGACATGCTGAGAATTAGAGAAAGCTTCGTCTCCGTGAAGCTCCAGAAATCACAGGCCTCTGGTCGAGGCTGGGATGAAGAATGGCTTTGCGCTAGCCTGGAGTTCAACAGGTCAGCGGCTGTGGGCAGATAAGGAGCCAGGGCTATGGTGGCCGTCTCAGACGACAGGATTGATCTCGCTAGTCTAATTTCATCTGGCTCTTGGCCGCACGCCTGTGTGTGGATGTGGAGAGACTGGCTGGTGTTCCCTGAGTCCTGAGGCTGACTGATAAAGCCAAAACCCGCAAGCCAGCTCCTTGCTTTTGTCTGTAAAGTCCCTTCCATCCTCACATACAGGTCTTAGAACCAATGATATGCACCACTCGTTTTGATGGAGTTCTGATAGAGTGTGGATCTTTCAGCTGGACGGGGAGACCCTCATGGCTGCTTAATCTCAGAACTCAAATAGGATCGTTTAGGATTCAGTACTTCATGAAAAATATTCAACATCATGATCATTTTAAAAAAATACCCTGAGTACAAATGTGACTGGAGTGGACCACAGTGGAATATAGACAACAAATACTGTATACACAGAATAGTTTTTACATTTGAAAGGAGTCTGAGAGTATTACAGCTTAAAAGCACACCTGCATGTTATTAAATGTTGCTATAATCAGTTCTAATCAGATTCCAAAGTCAGTGCAGCTGAGTTGCCATAGTCAGATTGATGCACCAAGATATGCATTTTACTAACAAGTATATTTGTAGTTTTTGTCTTAATTAATTATTATACCATTTCTGTGTTACCAACATTGACCCCCCTCCGCGGTCAACAGCTTGACAACTTGTTGTCAAGGTGGACATGTGGTACATAGTGGCTAGTTAATATAAAATTAAATGGGTTGATAAATGTGTGTGTGTGTGTAAATGACTTCAGTTCGTATTGGGTGACCTGGGTTGTGCCTCATTCATGGCTAAAGCACTTAACCTCTTTATGAATGTGCTGAGCTACACAGCTGCAGGCTGAACTGGTAGAAATATGAAAATTTCTGTGTTTTGCGTTTCTATGGACTGTACGGCCCAGTGTTAACCATCAAAACACCAAATCAGTTTTATTGTCTCCTCGACCCCCACCCACACCCCCCAAAACCCCCCGTTCTTCCACCCGTGCTGTTCATGGAGGGTCCTGATTAACACATGTTGTGGATGAGAGGGCAGCTTGTTCTCGCCGCTCTCCAATTTTTCTGCTTGGCCTGCCTTTAGCTCTTTAAACGTGATGGCCAGCTGGCATGGCCAGGCTGATAGTGCTTCCCCCTTCGGGCTGTTTGGACAATACAGGTCTGTCATAAAAAACCCACCCTTCCTGAGCTGCAGCCTGAGTTATGACACTTCAGAAAGGGAGCCTATTCTCCACGGCTGAAGGTCGGGGAACCATATGTGGTGGGTCCATTTATTCTGCACTCTGGGTGTGACGGGGTGCTTTAAATCCTCCGAGGAGCCATAGTCCCAGTCCTGGCCCTTGTTTGATGAACTTCAGACCTCAAAAGTGTAGTATCATTAGGTATTTGTGGTTCCTCCCTCACTCATAGTGCATTGAATGAGTGTGGAAAGTGCAGGTTGTACCACGTTTGTGGAGATACAGCATGATTTTGAATCTTGAATGTTGAATTTACATTAATTTAATTTAATTGACTAGTCTTGTTTTACTAAAACATTTTTTTGTAATTTTTAGTCGTTTCTTGGCATCGAAACAGAGGGAGAGTCCAATCTCTGTACCGGCAGCACAGAATGGAAAATCAAATATAAATGTAACTCAGTATGTAATTAAATATGTAATTATATTCATTTTGAGTGCCACAGCAAAACAAAAGCAGTGACTCTGGACGAACTCCAGAGACCTGTTGCCTAATTGTTTAAATTAGTGACTAAAACTGGACTCGCCATTGTTCCTGCTGCTTTTGTGATGCAGCAAAATAACGCCGGAGAAAAGAAGGGAATTAAAACTCGTAAATCACAGGTTCCTCTCCTTTGTTCCTCCGCCACCTTGCCTCTTTGTTTTGTTTTGAGTCGAGAGTATTAATAGGGACTTGATGTGAGCTGGCCTAAGCTGGTTAAAGCTGTTGTTGTGCTTGCTTGGCTTGACTGCTGTGGGCAGTTGGAGGCTTTTTGGGGGTTTTATTCTGGATTTTATTCTGGGTGATGGGGAGGGGGGTTTAGTCGCTCCGCGGTCCGTTCGGGCGCCCTGGCGGAGGGTAGAGGGGCTCTTTAGGGCTTTTTCATGTGCTAAAAGCAGCTAATCCCTGAGCTTTTGTATGCGTGGTGAAGGCTTGGGGGAGGGGGAGGGGGAGGGCAGAAGATGGGTAGCCTTGGGGGGGCTTTTTCAGGAGCTGCCCTTTTGTTGTCATTTCACTCGAATCAGCGGACATCTGTTAGGACGGGGCGCGGGTTCCCAGCTGACAGAGGGGGGAGGGGGAAGGGGGGCCATGAGGAGGCAGGAGGTAAATGATAGATGGGTGTAATTGTTTGTAATGCATTAATGCATGCATGAGGGCCGGGGTAGGAAATTATACGTTTAGGGGCGATTTTGCTTTTGGCGCCCCTCCTCTAACAAATGGGGACTTGACCAGAATACGAAGTGATTTAGTGTCAAACAGCACAAGATTTCCAACAACCCAGTGTAAAGATTCACTATCCTTTCTGTCTTATTCTAGCTTGGGGCAAACATGTTGAATGGAAGGGGGGCTTTTTTGCCCTTTGCCCCCAGCTATTTCTGACACTAATGACAACACGGGCCTCTGGGAGCCTGGAGCTCTAAGAGTGTGTGCGAGTGTTGGGGAGGGGGGACACACTGAGTATGGAGCATCCGTCAAGTCTAGATGGGGTTAAACATTAGAGTAAATATCTGCCTGTCAACGAAGGCCTTGTTCCCTTAATTAGGGATGACAAAATGGTTGGGCTGTAGAAGCAGTGAGCCTGTAACTAGCGCAACTGCCACCATGTGATTAAGCACTGCTGGAAAACTCCCTCTTTATTATAGTTTTTGAAAGTGGAAATCACTTCTCTTGCTCTCTCTCTCTTTCTCTGCTTTTAGCCTTAATTATCGGGAGCGATGTCCCGCGTGAAGCCGTTGCAGATTCCTCACCAATGTACAGTACTGTGCACTGGAACCTGAGAAAATTCTGCTTAAAAGCTGTTTATTACTGAGCAGTAGTGTTAAGTTTAGTGTTAAACACTAATATTTCTATAAATACAAATAACATTAATACAGTAAATTGTGGTTTTAGGAATGGCAATGTGTCTCTTAACCATTTCCAGACCTCTTTCTTCATGGAAGCCCAGTATTACTTGTACCTGTACCTGTACCTTACTTTTTTTTACTTCAGTAGATTAAATTAGGTGTGTTTCTTATGGAATTTTATAAATCCACACAATGACTGGAGACATCGAGCAGAAATCTGGAACCAAACCTGTGTTGTTCTTACCAGCTCACAAGATATCAACTACTTTTAAGAAAAAGAGAAGTCTTGATAGCTTTTTACTATTTGTTTGTTAGCGTTTATTTATTTGAATGTTCACTTGTTCACCCACTGCTGATATAAATGGATTCAAACAGTTTACATAGGACTTTTGCACAGTACTGTATTTGTCCCTCACTGAGATAGTCCTTTATGCAGTAGCCTCTCTTGAGGATGGTCCATGGCCAGCTTGCGTCAAGTTGTGCTTGTTAGCATTTAAAAATACACAGTGGTACGGAGGCCTAAATGCTTTTACATGAAAGGTCAGCACCAAGGCTTGGTAATTACCATTACTCTCCATTCTCCGCTCAAGCAAGGGATCATTTTTGATGTCAGGATTAGGAAGCGAGCGCCCACTCTGAACCAGTGAGCCGGAAAGAGATGGACCACAATGAGCGAGTTTTAGTCCCCCCCATCTCATCACTCGGCTCAGGATGTTGGTTGTGTAATATTCCTGGCATCTTTTAGTGCGAGCCGACCTTCCGTCATGTAAACGCAAAGTCTCCACAAAAGGCAGCAGTTTTGGAGCTGGTAGCAACCTTGAAGCTTATTAAGTGCGATTTTATTGCTTTGCGTCTCGATTTACTGCCTGTTCTTGATGCTCAGGTGGGCGTAATGGGCCTCAAATAAAAGAGGTCCATCAACTCGCTCTGCCTACGGTGTCTGGCGGGCAACATGTCCAGACTCAACAAGACCTAGATCGCATTTTTTCCGCCTCGCCCAATCCGCTGCATTTGAAGTGACTGTGATTGGAAAGTGAAAGGAAACTAAACAAGTAAATGAATTCCTGTTGTCTTCGGTGTCGGCGGAGATAATCCTGCTTAAAAGTGATAGGGCCCCAGGGAAGCGCGACGCGTCCCACAATCCGTGCGATTCTGCGATTCTGAAGTTTATTTCAAGGTTTTGTTTTCCCATTTCCTTTTCTGCTCCTACCTCCAGCAGGGCTTTTCTCCCTCTCTTCCGTAATGAGGAAAGACGGCGAGACAGCGTTCAGCTTTTGTTCCGAAAGTGGGGATTTGTAGGGGATGAGCGTGGCGCTCCCGAGATTAGACCCCGAGCCTAACGACACCTTTCTGCTTCCTTTATTAGCTCCTCCCGTGTTCCCTCGATGCTCTGACCTTGTTTCGGCATTGGCCAGCAGCAACTAATATGTGCTTTGTATCAGGCTGGGGGGGATTTGAAGGCGGAGGGGGGAGAGTGGGTAAAATAAAGACAGCGGGGTGGGGGAGTGGCACAGGGAGGAGAGATGAATAGGCCGTTATCTCTCCACTATCTTTTCATAGTTTGATTTGAAATGTGATAACGTCAACAAACGGAGGGATGTAGCCTGCACGGGCAGATTAGGGCTCGGTGCCGGTGGCCCGGTGCAGCCGTGGGGCTGAACTGGGGAGAGATGAGCCGATAAGCTGTGTGTGGAGCTGGAGAGTCCTAATAGGGGAGTCCCTATCAAGTTGTTTTGCTTCCGGTCCCAGTCCGAGTCATTTAATTCCAAGAATAGCCATACTGATGTTGCATTTCCATAGATATACACAATATGATACAATACGATATGATAAGACACAATACAATATGGTATGATGATACCATGTGATATGAAATGAAATGATGCAGTACGATATGATACAGTATGATATGATGTATGATGTATGATACAGCATTGTATGAAACAGTATGATATGATGTATGATACAGTTTGATATGAAACAGTATGATACGATATGATGCAGTATGATACGATATATGATACAGTACAATATGATACAACACTGCACTACATTATTGTCACTTTGCACCAAAATTTGTTTTGCATTCCTGGCCAGCCAGTTCAAAGAAAAGTCACAGAACATACAGTTACACACAGCATTTTCATATACAAATCAAAATACAAATTCATACATGTAACAATTCCTAGAAACCCTACAACAAATCACACAAACATCACCTAATACCGCTTGGATTAAGATCAGAGTGGTTCAATTTAGTTGAGTCAACAGCAAGGAGTTTTTAAGTTCGAAAGAAGAGACTCAAAAACGCCTGTTGGAGGGCAGATGCTGATATTCCTTATGAAGAATGTGGAAGGCATCAGAGATGTTTTGGTGGAGAAATTGGGTGAAAATTTAGGTTAAAATAGTCCAAAGAGCTAAAAAAAAAAAAATAGTCCAAACATGGTCTAAAAATGGTCCAAACAATACAAATAAAGTTACAGAAACTGGTCTAGTTTAACTTAACCTACAAATTTCACAAAAAGGCTTTAGGAAAGCCACTTCATTTTTAGCATCTGCTTAGTGTGACACATCACGAACATGTTTTTGTTTTGTTTGGATTGTTTTTACCCAGTTTCTCCATCTGTTTAGAAATGGCCAATTCTCATCTGCTAGCTAGGCCATCAAGCAATGTGTTCCTCCAAGACCCCTGGCTAATTCAATGTCAGCTCAGCATGCTTGGAGGAGAACATGAACTTCTTATTCTGTTTCTTTAGTAAACAGACTCTCACAGTGGCTAGCATCGCAAAGAATAGAGAGTAGAGGAAGGGCAGCCTGATTTAACCTTGCTGGGGCCAATCCATTAGAATGTGATGGGCTCCGCTAACTGATCTTTCAGGTTCAGGACGGACGTGCCTGTCGCGGACCAAGAGCTGTGCTCACCGTCTGGAAGCAGAGTGTGGATTTAATGCTAATGCTAATGGAGGACTGGTGCCCTGACTGGGATGCAGTAGCTCCAGGCTGGGAGAGGAGCAGCTTGAAAGTGGCAGGAGGCAGAGAAGCAAACTGCTGCCCTGTGGACAGCAGGGGTTGCATCTCTATAGCTTTAGCATACAGATAAGAATGGCATGATTCATCAAACTGATTTGCCCAAGGGTGGGCCCACATATGTGGATGGGTCAGGACTGAACAATATGAACAAAATTGCATCAGTATTGCTCATAATGCTTTTGAAATGTGCCCTGTGCTGTATTAAAGGACTCTTTAATTTCTTTATTTTTTAAACGAAAAAGTTAGAAGCTGCTAAAGCTTCAAAATATGTTTTCTGCTCCACTGTCAATATAGTCAGTATACACAAATTAAAGTCAGAAAAACCCATTTTGGATTAATTGTTTTTGTGGTGTAACCTGTGTGCCGTGGTGTGTTCACGTATGACCGAATGATCACTATCACCAAAACCCAACAAATTAACAAATATGCTCACTTATTTGTGGTAATGGCATAAAACACCCAAGTCTTCAGCCACCCTCATTTCTTTACATTTTGCTGTGAATCTCTTTGTTGGTGCCAAAATGCTACTTTCTGTCTGTCAGACTGTCTTATCTTTGTCATATTGAGTAGATTAAATGAAATAAACTGGAACAAATGTATTACTGCGACAGGCTGCAAAGTGTCTAAAGAGCCTAGAGCCTAGATACAAGGAGCCTAGATAAAGGAGTTCCAACCACTCAGCATTCAGCACCACCAGTATACTGATCACCGCCTGATC
>JBBPCZ010000040.1:8716126-8727043 GCA_037974445.1 Brycinus macrolepidotus | reverse complement strand
CACACACACACACACACACACACACACACACACACACACACACACGCACGCACACACACACACACACACACACACTCACGCTCACACTCACACATGCAAACACATACACACACACACACACACACACACACACACTCGATTTTGATCTTGTTTTACCTCAGCAAATTCTGTGACCACTGGCACTCGTTGCAATGAGCCTTTATTGATTGGTCATGTGGCATCACACGGTTGCACCACCTGACTACTTTCCATTATCTAACTGATCTAACGGATCAACACTGCAGGTTAATATAGATTCAGGAAGTTCTGTGAAAGAAATGTTGTCATTTGGTGCAACTATTGAGCCACCTGACACGCATTAAAGCAGCACAAATGACCCTGCAGAGCGGCTGTTTTGGTTACACGCCTTTATAAAGCGCCTTTATAGAGAACTTCTCACTGATGAGTAGATATTTTTTCTTTATTTCATCTTTATTTTATTAAATAGAGAGACATCAAAGAGACAGCAGGTGATATTGCTGTCTGTATCACGACCGGCCTGACACTTCTGCTCTGCAGTCAGGTGGCGCAACCGGAGCCAACACAAGAACAATTCATAACACAAAGTAATAGATCACTGATCACACACAACCCTTCCACACCCGCACACTCACACACACCCCTTCCACCTACCCTCACACTCACACACACCCCTCACCCACCCCCACACTCACACACACCCCTTCCACACACCCGCACACTCACACACACCCCTTCCACACACCCGCACATTCACACACACACCCCTTCCACCCACCCTCACACTCACACACACACCCCTTCCACCCCGCCCACTCTCACCCCTTCCACCCACCCCCAACCTCACACACACCCCTTCCACCCACCCCCACACTCTCACACAGCCCTTCCACCCCTGCCCACACTCACACACACCCCTTCCGCCCACCCTCACGCCCCTTCTGCCCACCCTCACACTCACACACACACATGCTGCCCTCTATCTGTGAACTAGATGAATGGACTAATTGGCTCCCCCTTTTGGAGAATCTTCAACCTGCTAAATGCGAGTTGTGTGACTTACAAGCCTCGTCCACGAGGTGCAGAAAAAGATATGAAGAAAGATAGCATGGTCTGAAGTTAAAGGGGTGCAGCATGAGCCTTGCTGAAGTTGTGATTAAAATTGCGGTCGGAGAGACGGGACTGGGCAGATTCGGAACGGAAGTGTTGCATCGATTTTCCCCGATGAAAACCTTCACTGTCTTGTGCTCGCCACGGAGATCTGAGCTGATTGTTTTTCCTCTTCTGCTCCTAAGCGAAGTCTTCACAGCGGTTGATTACCCATCTCCACAACCGAGAGGAGGAGAGAGAGGGAGAGAGAGAAAGAAAGAGATTTGTTTCCATAGAGATGGCCAGGTCTTGGTGGGCATCATGAGTTGATAAATTATATTTGGTTACATTGCGACCAGAGGTGCTACAGCTCGGTGGGGGGCAGAAAGAAAGAGAAAAACATGGCAAGAGGTAGAGAAAGAAAGACGGAGGAATGGAAATAAAAGGAGAAAGAAAAAGGAGGGAAAATGAAGAAAGAGAAATAGTCTCAAAAAGAAAGAATAAATGAGAAAGGTGGAAGGGAGGGAGGGAGAAAGAGAAGTGGAAACAGCAAAAGAAAGAAGGAGTGAGAGAGCAGGAGATAAATTGAGATGATAAGAAAAAGGCAGACAGAGAGAGAGAGAAAGAAAGAGAGTGGGTGTGTCAGGGCTGGTTGTGACAGAAAACTCTTTTCTTCCTTCTTCCTTTCTCTACCTCTCTCCATCTGTTTCATTCTGTGCCTCCAACGAGCAGCAGAAGTAGAGAAAGAAAGAAGTAAGGCAAGTGAAGAATGGAAATAAAAGGAGAGAGAGAAAACTAAGAGAAATACAGTCTCAGTGAGAAAGAATAGATAGAGACAGGGGGAAAAGAGAGAGAAAGAGGTGGAAACAGTGAAAGAAAGAAGGAGTTGGAGAGCAGGAGATAAATTGAGATGATAAGAAAGAGGCAGATTGAGAGAGAGAGAGACCGAGAGAAAGAGGCAGATAGAGAGTGAGAGGCAGATAGAGCGAGAGAGAGAGGCAGATAGAGAGAGAGAGTGAGAGACAGATTGAGAGAGAGAGAGAGAGATGGAGAGAGAGGGAAAGAGGCAGATTGATAGAGAGATGGAGAGAGAGAGAGAGAGGGGCAGATTGAGAGAGGCAGATTGAAAGAGAGAGATGGAGAGAGAGAGTGAGAGAGAGAGGCAGATTGAGAGAGGCAGAGAGAGACTGAGGGAGAGGCAGTTTGAGAGATAGAGTGAGAGAGAGAGAGATGGAGAGAGGGAAAGAGGCAGATTGAGAGAGAGAGAGAGAGGATGAGTCAGGGCTGTGACAGACAGCTCATGGCGGGACAGGTGTCGAGGTGTTTGCCGAGTTGAGTGTTCAGTCGAGCGCGGAGCCACAAATCTCTGTGCTTAAGCAGCCGAAACTCCACCACACACACTCCTGTTCCCCTCCAGCACACACTAAAATACACTCGACCTCCCTGCCGACAGCAGAGTGTGTTTGTGTGTGTGAGGAAATCTTCCGTCATTACTGGGAGCGGTTTTGGGCTCGGGTGGAAATGTGTTTTTGAGAGGCGGTGGGTCGGCCCTCGCTGTCTGCAGTTCACACACACAAACAGAGGCGCTTTCCAGCTTAAACACAGATCTGAGCTAAACCTGATGAGATGATGTTAAACAACATCTGTACAGATTTCAAATGTACAGGTGTAATATTTATAATATTTACATTATTTTGTGCTTGTGTGTTTAGGTTTTTGTTTAAAAAACTTTCTATATTGACGTTTTTACTGTATTTTTGAGATCTTAGCATTAGCGTAGCCTACTGCCTTTTCTCAAATACAAGCATTAGCTTGCTGTGCTGTATCTCATAAATGTTAGCAATAGCGTACCCTTTAGTATTCCTTAAACATTAACGAACTGTATTACTCAAATTCTAGCATTAGCACACCTTGCTGTATTTCATATAATATTAGCATTAGCATGCCCTGTTGTATTTTTCCCACCTTAGCATCAGGATACCCTGCAGTATTTCTGAAATATTAGCACTAGCATACCTTATTGTATTTTTTAGATATTAGCATTAGCTCACTTGCTGTTTCTTAAGTCTTAGCGTTAGTGACCTTGCTGCATTTCATGTCATATTGGCATTAGCATACCAGACTGTATTTCCTATAATATTAGCATTTGCAACCCTGCTGTATTTCATATAATTTTATCATTAGCACCTCTATTCCTTGGTTGAATGCTTCACTTGGTGAGTGGGTTAAATGCAGAGAAAGAATTTCACATTGTTCACACTGTGTTGTGGTGTGTTCACGCGTGACTACAAGGGGCCACTTTACTTTAGTAGCATTAGCTTATGCAGGGAACGTTCTCATTGCTGCTGTAATCGGGCCTCTGGAAAGAGGGAGTGTGTAACACCCAACATTTTTCCAGATGTTTTGTAATCCCCTATCAGAGCCTGAAAGGTGTCTATTTTAAAGAGAAGATGAATGACAAGTGCTTCTCTTTCTTCTCGTCGTAGTAATAAACACACACGCAGTAAATGGTGTTGATAGGCTTCCATTTTGTGCCTCCACTTTTCTAATTCCCTTCATAATGGAGGCCTTTTTTCAGCACGAAAGGTTCCTATCGATTATAGTGTTAGTCATCTAACCCCCCAGCCGCCCATTAGAGCCGCCACTGAGACCCTGACGAAATGGAGGTGGGAGAAAGATAGCGCACCCTTCTGCTCTTATCAAACACGACCAGATGGACCACCCGAAAGAGGGGATGATGCATTTGCAAATAAAATGTGTGTTCATACCCAGCGTGGACCCTTCTCTCTGTTCACTATTGTAGCTATTTCTTTCTCCTTCTGTCTTCCTTATTACTCTGTCTCTCTGTCTCTCTCTCTCTGTGCAAATGAGCCTCTGACCAATCACAGTGTTTTTGACTAATCTCAGCTCCAGGTGAGTTACTAGGTGTTCTGATGAAGGAGAGGTAGAAGGGCAGGTGAGGCACAGTGAGGTAGAGGGGCAGGTGAGATACAGTGAGGTAGAGAGGCAGGTGAGATACAGTGAGGTAGGGAGGCAGATGAGGTAGAGAGACAGGTGAGATACAGTGAGGTAGAGAGGTAGGTGAGATGCAGTGAGGTAGGGAGGCAGGTGAGGTAGAGAGACAGGCGAGATACGGTGAGGTAGAGAGACAGGTGAGATACAGTGAGGTAGGGAGACAGGCGAGATACAGTGAGGTAGAAAGACAAGTGAGATACAGTGAGTTAGGAGCCAGGTGAGATACAGTAAGTTTAGGGAGGGAGGTGAGATACAGGTGGTAGAGAGGCAGGTGAGACACAGTGAGATAGAGAAGCAGGTGAGGTAGAGAGTTCAGTTTGTTTTATAATGAACAGTTAAAGTTGTGTGTCGTGTCCTGGTCAAGAGTTTTATGTTCTGAGGACTAAAGCTCCTCCTGAGTTTCTCTGTTCTGGCTGTAAAAATCCTGAAGTGTTTTCCTGGTTTCAGCAGGTCAGACAGACGGTTACTGAGTGAGACAAGTCTCTGATGATCCTGGTTGCTGTGGTCCTGCATCTCCTGGTTTAAATGTCCTGCAGAGCCAGTAGAGCTGATCTGGTCACTCTCTGTAGTCCCTTAATGTCCTGTACAGGGCTGTTCCCAAACCAGGAGGTGATGTTCTGAGTCACAGCCCCACACAGCCAACAGCATGGCGTCGGTGTGAGAGTCTGCCTGACACCCCTACCTGGTCTCAGATCAGTGCCGTCCCATTAAAACTGCAACATACTTTTGTGCCTTTGATGGGTTAAGGCACTGATAGTAGCCTGTAGGACAGCAGGACTGCTGTCCCTGATTGCTGAGGTGAGCTGGGTTTGTCCTGCTTTTTCTCACTTCATGAAAGGCGAGTCACTCCAGCTCTGAGTCCGGCGGCCGGCGCAAAGGTTAATCGGGCAGACATGGCTCTGTCACTTCCCCTCGTCTGCTGAAGGATCCTGGCCTGTCAGGAAATTCTCTTTTACACCGACGTACACACACTCATACACTCTCAACAGATGCAAGTGTCAGAAAATCTATAGCTGACTTTGCTCTGAGGCCTTTTTTCGTTTTTTTCCTTCTCTCTCCTGTAGAGGCCGGACCCCCCTCTGCTAGCTTGGTAGCCGGGCACTAAGGGTAGTGGTGGTCATTGACTCTGTTGGGGCTAAAACATGGCCTCAGGCAAGTCCCCTACTGTTTCGCTGGCTAAGCCGTAGAGCTTAACCTATAGAATATAAACCAACCTGGTTTCTTTCTGTTTTCTGCTGTGTTCACCTCTCCCTCACTTTCTCTCTGGCTCTCTTTCACCCTCCCCACCTGATACCAGAGAGACCCACTGGTCTCATTCTGCTCTTGAGTGCACAAATATTGTCAGAATGGTGTGTAATATTATCGCAACAGTCTTAACCCTTCAGCTGACAGAATTAGCAGTTAGTGTTCTCCTCCAAGCGTGTTGAGATGTCTAGATGATATTGTGTTAGCAGCCGTTCAGAGGAAGCACATGCTTGCCTTCACTCTCCAAGCTTGGTAACATCTTGAAATAGAGGGAGACTTAGCTTGTCAGTTTGAATTACCTATGACTAAAATTAAAGGGTAAAATTAAAAAAGCAAAAAACAATCAAACTTAAATGAACTTTCAATTACAGGAATATGCATTTGAAATACTTTTGATAGTCATGAGACTCTTTGGTATAGTAGCAAAGTCTTGCACCTTTGAGCAGAAGCTACTTAAGCACTGACTAAGAGGGAGAAGTCTAGGCATTCACTCGTGACAGCACAAACCAGTTGTACAGTCAGTAAAGCTTGCTAGTGAGCAATGCTTTGTTTTTATTCCTTTTTTAAGCCTTTGTTTTTCAATATACTAATCCATTTCAAAATGTTATTAGGAAATGCATGTAACAATTACCAGTTTTTAATGAAGCTGAAAAATATTGATTTTGAAGGTTTTTGGCTGTATCGCCCACAACTTCCTCACACTGCATGAGCAGACTGGTGTGGAAATGTAAGTGTGAAGCACGGGGGTTTAACACTGATACACTTTGAGCATTTGTGAGGTTAATAGCTATCCAGTGAATTTCATCATCATTGTGTTATAAAGCTTGACATCCTGTTTAAGAGCATATACTGCCTTTTGCTTATAGTTTTTAATACCCACGGGAGGAAATGGTGCTAAAAAGCCTTGGAGCAGCACGACATCAAAGAGCAACGTGGTCACGTTTGATCCTTCCTGCTATAAGAATTATGACTCAGAACCCTCGAAACGAACACACCGGCGCATGTGTGTTCATGCCCATGTGCTCAGGGAGTGTGTGATGGAAGTTGAACTTGCGAAAGAGCCGTGAATTATCCTCGGGCTTCTTCTCCATCTCTCTCTTCTCTTCTTCTCGCCTTCTCCCTGTCCCTAATAAATGCAGGAACTCGCCTTCATGTGTGTTTATCTCTACCCGTGGAGCCGGCTCAGCCCACGGACTCTTAATAATTAATCTGATGTGCTCGCTGGCCCGTTTGATCATCTCTGCGTATCTGTGCACTTTCTGGATTTTAACAAGTTCCCCGAGAGAGCTCCTTCTCATGTCTTGTTGTGTTTAGGTTGACCTTCTGCCCAGCAGAAGTACAAAGATAAGCTAAAAGCAGAAGCATCCGCAGGAGAAGGAGAAATCAGAACTACGATCGAGCCTGGGCGATGATGGATGGGCTGAAGAAGTAAACCGGGCCAAAAGAAAGGGTTATAGAGATGGATCAGTATGTTTTCTCTTTCCTTATGGGCCTGAAAGCCCTGTTGACCATGGACTATTCAAATATGAGAACCTGTTGTCCACCATGTCCTTTTTTTTGGACCACATTTACGAGGAGTCTCAGTACTGATCCCAATTTCAGAATCAAAAACTTTGTAAATCCCAGGGCAAATTGCTTATGCTACGACTGCACAGACACACAGAGACAAGAGGAATATAAAATATAAAGTCAAAATAAAATACTTTTTATTAAATATTTATTAAATATGTGTATTCGCTTGAATTCAAAGGGCCCATATCCTACATTTTTCTTGTACTTTGTCTAAGTCAACACTTGTTTCCATGCTCTTGCTGTGCCTTTAAGACTGATATATGTAAATTACGTCTAATCTGATTGGCTGCCCTTTATTGGCCTGATCAAGGCTGAAACACATTTTATAACTTCAGCTGGAATGGGCGGAGCTAAACTGCTGTAGGGTGAATAGGTGGACAAATTTGTTTTTGTGACTTCACAAAAATGTCAGTTCAAAACGAGCTGTGTTTCCGGCTTCCGTTAATGGACTGTGTGGCCTGGGGAGTGAAAGGGAGCAGTATTTACATAATGCATCAAGCAATTTGGTTTTTAATGATGTGGGCCCTTTGAGGGCAGAACTGACAGTATCTGACTTTCTAAAACGCAGCTGGTCCCTCGATGGTATTTGTTAGCATCTGCTAGGGCAGGTGAGGGACATGTGAGTTTTTTTTTTTTTTTTTTCGGATACATGCAGCGACGGGGGTGTTACAGTCAAGACAGAAGGCCTGGGACTTTATTATTCATCCTTCCATTCAATTATTCAGGCGTCAGCATGTTGGTGTGCAGATTGTCTGTAGTGTAATTACTGACTGCCATGTTGATACATGGAGCTTTTCCACAAGTCACTTCAGAGATGGTCCAGGTTATCTCTCTCTCTCTCTCTCTCTCTCTCTCTCTCTCTGTCTCTCTCTCTCTCTCTCTCTCTCTCTCTCTCTGTCTCTCTCTCTCTCTTTTTCTGTATGTCAGTCTCTCTCTCTCTCTCTCTCTCTCTCTTTTTCTTTCCTTCTTTCTCTTCTGTCTCTCTTTCTCTCACTAACCTGCTATCGCTCTCTTTCACTTTCTCTTTTTTCTGTTTCTGTTTTCTCATTCTCTCTCTCTCTCTCACTTTTTCTTTTCTTCTCTCTTTTTCTCTCACTATACAAGAGAAACACTCCCTTTCACTTCATCTCTCTTCTCTCTGTCACTCTGCCTCCGCTTGCCCCCCCCCCTCATTCTGAAAAGCCTCCCATTACCTTGATGAGAAGCTCACAAGCTTCAATTCCAGATGCTCATGCCTCTCTCTTATGAATAAGTGCACCGTCAGTAACTCCGATGGAGGAGGTGTGTGTGTGTGTGTTGGGGGGGTATACACATTCGTTCATTTATTGCTGTTACACTGTTTAATTTATTGCTGACACGACGGCCCTGCTTTTGGTAGGTTCTGGTAGCTGTGCTGAGAGAAAGCTGCAGTACATTAATTGTTCTTTTCTCCCTCTCTCTCTCTCCTCTGTTTTTCTGTTTTCTAGCTTCTCCCAGGTTCACAAAGGTTCCAGTAGACATGATTGGCGTCTCTGGGGGCGTGGTCTCCTTCGTATGCCAGGCGACAGGGGACCCCAAGCCAAGGGTCACTTGGAACAAAAAAGGCAAGCGAGTCAACTCCCAGCGCATCGAGGTGAGTCACGGGTCGACGGCTGGAAAGTTCTCAAGGACAATTAATGCAAAAGTGAATCTCCTGAATTATAACATGCCGAGGGATTAAAACCAGGTTGTAAAAATTCTAAGAAGAGTGCTGTTGATATTTACTTGTTGCTTCTGCTTTTTATTTCCCTCTGTTGCACGCCTAGTTTCTCACTTATTTTTCCACAGGGAAGAGAAATGCAAAAACAAAATAATAATTAAAAATAAATAATAAGGCCGTAAAATCAATTCCATATAGATTTAACCGCGCACAGAGGAATACATTTGAAAATATGTTTTATAATTCAAAAAGAGCCGAGGGAAACTGGTGGGTTTTTCTGTTGGGTGAGTGATGGAAGCTGCCTCTTCAGATGAGCTGAAGAGCTAAAACTAACACTGGAGCTAACTGGTACAACGTTGGGTGCCATGGTGTCGTCTTATCTCATCAGTGGACAGTTTGTGGACATATTGGTTTATCAGGAAAAAAAAAAAATTTTTAGACCTGGACCCCTCTCTCTTGTTAGCTAGATAGCCATCAGGTTCAACCGGATCTGACTGTGCTAACTCTTAGATCCATTCGTGCTTAGCAATGAGCTCACATTAAGGCACTGGTGCAGCTACAAATATACAGTACTGCGCCAACTTCTTTTTATATTTTTGGTCTTTTTATATTTCGCTTTGAATCACCTTGTTGGTGCAAAAATGCTATTTTGTATCAGACTGTCTTATCTTTGTCATATTGAGGAGATTAAATGAAAGAAATGGGAACAGATGTTTTTCTGTGTCAGGCTGCAAAGTGCCTAAAGATACATGGAGCCTAGATAAAGGAGTTCCAACCACTCAGCATTCAGCACCACCAGTATACTGATCACCGCCTGATCATCTGGAATCATCTGCTCCTGTTTCTTCACTGGTTTCAAGCCCATGGTTGCTTGTTTTAGCGCTGTTAGTTAGACAGCAAGCTGCTAGCCAGGTCAGTTAGCTGATTTCAAAACAAAACGTGACTTCTGTTGGTGACAAATGTGTTTGTTTTTAGCCTGAAGGACACTAAAGTGAGTTAGTTTGAGAGTTTAAGTGAGCCAGCTTTTTTCGCTTGACAGCATTTTTTTTTCTGCACTGTTTGCCTTTCGTGGCTGTGCATATTTTTTCCCCACCCGTTTTCGGGCCTTCATGTCGCAAAATGGGCTTACACCAGCAGTGGAGCGCAATCACACTTTGCATTTTCTCACCGAAATGCATTCTGGTTTTAATACCGCGTCTATTGCACGCATGATGCTGTTTTCGGTATTAGCATCATGTTGTTAGCTGCTGTCGGCTCTGTGCGGAGACAAGCTGTGCCATATTTATGATGTTTGTTTGCTGTGTTCCTCTGTCAGCACACAGATGGCAGCTGTAGAGTCTTGATTGATGCTTAGTGAGCCTTAATTAAAACTAGCTCGGCGCTAACCATGCCGTCGCCGCAGAAGAAGGATAGGAAACCCGACTCAATAATGCCACAAAAAAAAAAAAACATGCCGAGCATGCTAGCGAATCGCCTGCTCTTGTCTGTTCCCCTTCACTGCGTGATGCAAACCCAAGAGTTCGGCGGACCCTGGCTCGAATTATCATCTTCCTTTCATTTAAAAGTGGCTTTATGAGGGGGCTCGAATTAATTTGATTTCCCTTCCAGCCTTTACTTTGATATTGATCTTCGCACTCGTAGGCCAGTGTGCGCTTGCTGCACTGCTTCTCATTAGTGTCTACTTGCAAACTCCCAGCTAAAAGAAACCTGCGGTGCTAGCCACTGGCTACCAAAGGCAGCCCATCCCTGCGTCACCCTGTCTCCATTCTCTTCGCCATTTGGTAGGGGTGACATCAGATGTATTGGCGTGAAATAAAAGCTAATTAACTGTCCCTCAGAATGCATGCTCTCAAGCACAATTCTGATGATGGGGGTAAAGAACATGAGTATGTAGTCATGAAGGGGAACTTCATTGATTTTTCTACATTTCTACATGATTTAATATTTAAGATGTCAAGTTATTCAGATTGTTTTCATGTGTATTTCTGGATTCTAGTGAAACCTACTGAGTCAGAATGGCTCTAATGTTGGTGAATGGAACCCGACATCTGAGGAGCCTCATGCCCCTCTCACAGAGTGTTATTACACTAAATGATTATGGCTTCTTTGGATTTTTCTCCACATACATTAAAAGCACAATCGCCAGACCACAAGTCATCTTGTTCTGCTAACGCAGCACCAGTGCAGGCTGAAGTTTTATTTTTCTTTACTAGCCATCGACTAACCATCATACATCTACACACCTTCACACACACCATCATACATCTACACACCTTCACACACACCATCATACATCTACA
>JBBPCZ010000040.1:8684830-8708698 GCA_037974445.1 Brycinus macrolepidotus | reverse complement strand
TGTGTGTGTGTGTGTGTGTGAGTGTGTGAGTGTGTGAGTGTGTGAGTGTGTGTGTGTGTGTGTGTGTGTGTGTGTGTGTGAGTGTGTGAGTGTGTATGTGACCCTGCTTCCTCTAAACTCCAGTCACAGGGACCTCGTTAGCACCGTAAGTGGCAGCGAGGACAGACAGGCTGGGTTTGATCACACACGCCTTTAATTGGCCATCCTCCTGCAGGACAGAGTTGTGTTTGTCGCTTGGTTTCTCACTCTAATTTGACGACACTGACCCCCACCATCACAGCCCCACAAACCCCCCTTTTATTAGCCACCTTCCTCTGACCTTCCCTCTTCCGTTCGGTAGTGCTATTTTTAATAATCTTTTTTTTCTGTTTATCCCCCTCTCAGACGCAAGTCCTGACATGGTTATGTCATTTTTCGCTCCCATGTCTGGTTTGAAGCGTGTTTTGTCTGATCAGAAAGACACGGGGTCCCGCCGAGCCACACTGGCCCAGTTCATGACTCATCCCCCACATTCCCTGCAGCTATCACTCTTTCTTCACTTCTTCCCTTCATCCCTGCTGCAAATCTGGAAGTAATACTGTGCCAGAAATATATTGAGAATATAAAGGAATATTTATATATTATGGTAGTGTAATGATGGTATAAATATTTTAATCCATAATTATTATTGAAAACATAGAATTGTATTATGTATCATATTTGGCATTATGCAAAATGTAGTCATTTGTTCTTTAAACGCTTTCAAAAATTCAGTGTAATTCAATATTTAAAGTCCTTCAGAGCGGGTTTGTTGTGAAACGCTCCGTTCTTGGGAAACTCACAGATTGTTCACAGTGGTGGTAATAGGGACCAGATATCTGAAGACTTCAGTGCCTCTAAAAGCTCTCTCACAGAAAGTTATTGGCTTACATTTTTAAAATTCCTTTATGGTGGAGAGTTACATGCAGGGCAAAATATTCCACAAAAACTTTTTTTTCCCCCAGATTTGCCAACATTTCACCATCATCAGCATTACATATAAAACTCAAAAGACACATGTAGGTTCACTGATGGGTTTGGATAGTAAATAAAATGATTATATTTGTGTTGGAGACCTCATGACACGTGGTTCCATTCACCACCACTGTGAAGAAATCATTTCGTAAGTTTCTGTATGATTAACCATTTCACATCAAACTGCTCTGAATGGCTTTAACATCTCAGTGAATCAGTTACATGGAAATGTTGAAAACTGGCTAAATTATTTTAGATCAGTTGATTTAACCTGCTTTAGAGCCCTTCTGTCTTTTCTCTCCTAAGGGATTTGAGGTGCACAGTGTGGTAAAGTCCTGTAAAGTTTGGTGAACATAGAAGCTTGGCTGAAACACAATAAAGTCATTTTCTCCTGGCAAGTCAAGTAATTGCAAGGATGTGAAAAAAAACTGAGGCATGCAGAGATAGTGTACACAACATGGACGACATTGCCGAGTTTGCTGGGGCCAGGTTCTTCAAGGTTAGGCTCAGCAGATGGTGCATCACACTTCTTCTCTCCTGCAGACCTGTTGCAACAGGGAATAAATTATGTACAGTGCCATAAAAATGTATTCACCCCCTCCTGATTTCTTCTATTTTTGCATATTCATCACCAAATTGTTTCAGATATTCAGGAAAAATTGAAAACCTGAGAAAACACAAAATATTATTGTATGTTTATTGAAGATAAAGAAATTATCCACCACCAAATGGCTCTGTGTGAATAATTAAGACCAGTTAGAGTGGACCCACCCAAGCTTAATTACCACCAGCCCTGTTGAGTCTAAACTTAAAGAGAACCTTTCCAGCAATGTGAAGTGTGCTATAGAGTCTCCACAAGCAGAACACTGTCATATGGTCAAATGAAATTCTGGAACTGATAGTTAGTTATTTAGATCAGTCTGGAAAGGGTTATCAATCCATGTCTAAGGTTTTTGGCCTTTATCCCCAAATAGAGAATAAATGTAACAGTGGTGAACCAGCCAGCCTACCAAAATTTCTCAGTAACAATTCATCTGGAAAGTCACAGAAGATCCCAGATGAATATTTAAATACTGCAGGTCTCATTTGCATCAGAAAAGGTAAGTGTACCTAACTTGTAACTCCCCTATAGATACCAGTTTTGTCTAGTCTCTTTCTAATGGTGGAATGTACAAGATAATCTACTGGGGGAGCATAAATGCTCATCTTACACTCATCTTACACTTGACCAAAAATATGTTGGTGATCCCTAATGGACTGATGAGTCAAACATTTGAGAGACATTCAGTTACATCTGACGAAGCATTGCACAATGAGAACACAGTGAAATGTAGTGGTGGTAGTGTGATGGTGTGGAAAGGCTTTACTACTTCAGGGCCTGGGTGACTTGCCTCATTTGAAAGAACCATGAATTCTGCTGCCGATGAGAGACTCCTCTCTGGTGATCAGCCTGTGATCAGATGCTAAGGTGCAGTTGGGTTATACATCCAGAATACAAAACAAGTCCTCTTCTGAATGGATCAAAGGAAACAAAATGAGGGTTTTGGTGCAACTTAAGTCCCAACTTTGAAGGGGCTGTTTGTGCTTGAAAGCCCTCCAGTGTGGCTGAGAGTGGGCCAAAATTCCTCCACAGTGATGTGAAAGTCCAATCTCCACCTATACGTTGTTTTGTGTCCGTTGTTGTAGCTAAAGGTGGTGTTGCTTTTTCACACAGACACTAAAGGTGGTGCAGATCTTTTGTCCCCTCTGTAAATGAAATGATCGTTAAAAAATTATCAAGATACAGGCCATTACTGTTACTGTTTTTCTAGCTGCTTTATGGTTCACAGCCAGAGACCTTTTCCTCCAGGGCTTAAGATGTGCTGTCCCTCTTTTCTTCGAGACCATTGATCCTGTCCTCCAATTAATCTCTCTGTCTAAGGCTGATTCCTGCTTTGTCAATAAAGGTCTGTAATTAGCAGTGCCCTGGTGACTGGGGAGCATGGACTCTGTGGTTCTGTCTCTCAGGTACGCTACATTAAGCCTCAATGAGGGATGCGCTTATTGATGGAACTAGATTAATTACTTTACCTTTTATGATATTTAATCTATATTGTCATTTTCTTTGCCTTGTTGGATAAAAATGCAAGCTTTAAAAAATAATTACCACCTGAAATAATCAGGAACTGTCTAGTTCAAAGCTGTCTTGCTTCCTGGTCCTTTGTGATGATGGGCTAATTCAGCGCTGCCTGGGCTAGCCACCACACCCAGACAGCTATATTAATCATGACCCTTACTGGCTGTTAGCAATAAACAGCTTGGTGGAGGTCCCGTTGATTGATTTAGCAATGAGCCAATAGTGGTTTACATCCCCTGAGGAAAAGGCAGGAGTGTGGAATGGAGGCCACCCATCACCATTGCCTTTATCTCTCCACCTGCTGCTCTCACCCCCCCCCCCCAACCCCACCCCTCCTTTGAATCACAACTAAGCAGACAGAAGGTAAGAGAGGTGATGAGAAGCGCAGGAGAACAGGGAAGGATGTGGAGAATGAGGCGGATGCTTGCACAAGGGTGGATTTGATTAAGGCTGATCTGAGCTAGTATTAACATGCACACAGCTGTATTTGCCCAGTGTATTATCTGCATCCCGCTCTCGCAAACAAGCCAATTCCCAGACCCATGGGCTCAGCTGCTCCCTGCTGCATAATGCATTTTTTTAGCACAGTTAAGATCTAGCAAAAATGTATGGACTCTGTCGCCAAGCGTATTTGGGCAATCCATTATTGCAAGAGTCCCAATTCAAAATAGAAGGCAGTCTTTTAGTGCTTGATTTCTATTTATATTACACGGCTGCTTCGGGAACCTGTCTGCTGGCACGTTTTTCATGGGCAACGAGAGTTGCACCTCGAAGAGCACGCCATGTTTTCCGCACACTGCCGTTCACCCCTCGTACTAATGATGACATCCCCTGTGCTTCCCCGCTCGGTGCAGAGGGATAATTGGCGTTGCTGAAGAAACGAGTTCATATGCTGTTGGTACATCAAACTGTTCCCATCAGGTGAGTGGCAGTGCTTGAGAAGCGCATTCTGCCTCGTTTGGTCCTGCGGCGGATCTGTCAGTCTGTCTGCTCCTCCTTCTCTTGGCTATTTACTTGTTGTGTTCTTTACCGTGACATCTGTCATCGATAAAATCACTCCAGGGAAGACCTTAAGGATGCAGAAACTGGAGTGAGTCATATGGCGCTCGTGGCTTTACACGTAGAGCCTCAGAGTTTTTCGTTTGCTTGAGGGCGAAATGGATCAGTAGCTCTCGTCCACTTGTCTTACCCTTCACTTTGGTCCCCAGGGGAGCAAACGAGATGGGAGAATGGGGAAAGGAGAGACAGAGAGAGGCTTGGCAAGAACTGTATTCTCATACAAGGCACACTCCATCCTAGTGGGTTCTCAGAAAGAGCGGCACACGGGAAATTCGCTTAGACGAGTTTATGGCCCTCCAATCCTTTGATCCTGGGACCCTGGAGAGCAGTAATCAAGCGTGATTGGGCATGGGGAGCGGTGAAGTAGGATAAATGGCTGAAACTCTCATCTCTGGGGGCATTCGGTCTCCCCACTCTCACCATCGATTCATGTAATGCCTGCTCAAGTAGGGCGACCTCGCGCCCCCTCTTCTAGGCGGTCGAGAAGCAAGAGAAAGAGATCGGGAGAGAATGGCATTAAGACGGTCTGTCTGATTGTTTTATTGCTTGGCGAGAAGTTGGGATGAATGGACGGCTTGTCCTCTCCCTACCGTGCAATATTGAGTGATCAAGCGCTGTAAGCTTTCCACACGGTAATGTTCAGTTGTTTGGCTGCCTGCCTCTAACACCACAGATCCCGTTTTCCACCTCCTCCTTCACTTCTCTTACCTCGTTCTACTTTTATTTGGCTGTTTGGGTTTCATTTGCAGTGATCA
Source organism: Brycinus macrolepidotus (assembly GCA_037974445.1). Lineage (NCBI taxonomy): Eukaryota > Metazoa > Chordata > Actinopteri > Characiformes > Alestidae > Brycinus > Brycinus macrolepidotus. Next base: position 8,703,775 of record JBBPCZ010000040.1, on the reverse strand, counting down.
CCGTGAGATCATCAAGAGGTTTTGCGAAGAGCCTCTGAGATCTTGAATAAGAGATCAATAACAAGCCTGGGATAGGATTGAGGTTGAGTGGTACTCCTCTGAGGAGTCAGATTATGACTAAACAGGAGCTGAACAAAGTGGCACAGATTTCCTTCCTCATGAATGAACATGGTTTGCAGAAAGAGAGCGTACGTGTGTGTTCCAGCCAGATTTTCCTTGATTACAGAGCCCCTCGTTCTGGAGTGTTGCCTCAGCCTGACTAGATCCAGGGGCAGGTGTTAATATTTAAAGAACATTCAGCTTGTAGCCCTTAAAGGGTATGTTGCATGCAAACTTGTGCTGCCTTAGTCTTCTGCCGCTGTTCTCTCTCCCTTCCTCAGACAGCCTTGGCACTGGACCATGAAAAATGAACATCTGTTCCCCGAATGGCGGGTTCTTTCCCCAACCCCCATCTTTTTCATTACAGCCTTCTTGCTGAGAACCTGTACCAGCTAACTGCCACACCTTTTGCTGCAAGCAAAGAGCAGTGCCACCGTGTTTGCTAAAGGCTAAAGGATGCCAAGCAACTGTGCTGGCTGGTTGAAGAAATTGCAGAATGTTTCCTTTGAGGTTCAGCCCTGTGCTTTCTGTCCCACTGCTGCTTGTCTTTCCGGTCACATACTTATATTTAAGTCCATTTTTAATCCTTTCATAAATTCAGTGCTTCCTGGGGAGAGTCCAACCCCCAGCCCCTCCTTTGCCTGATGTCTTCTCAGCAATTAGCAGCAATAAGCAATTAGAACCATTCAGACATTTTTCCATTTACCTCCAAAAAAGGCTACATATTTTACTCTCTGTGCAGAAACAACCCTATTATTAAAGGCTTAATTGCTTTGGGCTAAAAGCACAGAGTTAACTGATCACCCTCTGTTTGGTTATTGGGTTTTCAGCTCTTTGTTCTGTTTTTCTAACATCCACTTATGTCCTTAACAGTGCAAGCAGGGAATTTAGTCTTTTACTCATTTGCTTTGCCTCTCCCGCCTTCATTTGAACTATTTTTCTTTAGTTCCTGAGTTTTTTTTGGGCATGGTTTGGAGGCATTCTTCTTTAAAAACCGAGCCCGACGGCTTACTTTTCATGAGGTGTGTCGCATCTGCCCACGCATCCTCTGTTTTGTCTTTCAGATACTGCAAGCTTTCTATTGTGTTCTGGCTTTCAGGATGAGTAAGACTTCATGTCGTGACATTTCCTGTTCTCTTTTCACGTCTCATTCATCATCACTGGAGAGAGATCTTGTTTAGCGGACCCTCACCGAAAACTCATAAGGTCTGCCATTCCTTTAATCCCTATACTGTAGTGGTGGTATTGCCTTGGCAGCTGTGATGCTCTAAATAAAGCAGAAAAGGACACGGGTGCTGGAATGGAAATGCCCTTATTGACATTGTGCACTGCTTGCCTGAGCTTTTGTGGAGACTTAATGGCCTGGGCTCGTCTCCTGTCTCTCTTGTAGCACGCCTGTCTACCCTCATGCCACTCAGGACCTGGCAAAGTACAGCAAAGGAACTTCAGTGGATAAAAATAAACTAAAGGAGCTCTTCTTTTCTTTCTCTCTGACAGAAGATTGGGTCGGTGTGTCTGGCGCAATCACCTCTCCTGCACAGGCCAACTATAGATTGTAACATCCCAGTTTTCTGAGGTCATTAAAAAGATTTTTGGGGGGGGGGAAACAATGGTCATAATGCCTTTGGGTTGTGATTAGTTGATCAGAACACTACTCAGTAAAGTCAAAGGAACTGTGACAGGGCAAACTCAACAAATTTAGGACAATTCTATTTTGCCGCCAGGTGTACCATCCTGTGTTATGCCTCCCCACTTTTTCAGAAGCGTGAATTTGGCTGCTCAGGCCCCATGACCTTCCCAAGTGGTGCTTGTTCTAGGGACTTGGCCCTGAGCATGCACATTTTAAAGCAGCTGCCGCTAAAGAATCTCTGGTGGGAGCCACTTAACACGCAGGCTGTCAGAACATCTCTGCACATCTCTCTCCATCGCAGCAGAGGGGTTTGCTCATGTCATCTCGGCTGGGCTCAGGGCGACTCGTCAGCAGGCAGGGCATGAGAGAGGATGACAGAGCCTGAACGCACTTTCCTGGTCTCCGCACGGCTCGAGAATGAGCCTTCTGTTTCAATCAGCATTTTTCCGTTCTTCTTCCTTCTCCTCCTCTTTGGTGCTGCATGCGTTCACCAGCACATGGGCGGCCCCGCCTCCTCAGGTGCTGATAAGTCTCCTTGACAGCCGTGTGGCAGAAACAGCTGGGCCTGGTCATGAGCGAGGCAAGGCGTGTGCAAACATCGCCACACGCTGTGGCCTAATTACGCAGCACCTGACAGGGCCCAGGCTCCTCCAGCGATTGTAGCTCTATCAAAGCCCAACAGGGGTGTTGCTGGCAGCTACAGGGGCATCTGTGTACTCTCTCCAGCACCTCCACATACACGGCCTCGCTGATTTGTATTACAGAAGCATAATGCCTGGATCCTGGAGCACAGAAACAGCCTTTTTTGGCAGTAGGAGAAAGTCAGAAGAAAGATAGGGAATTGTTGAGCATGGTTTTTTTTTTGAGATCTGTCTGGAAACTGAAGGATTTGCGAAGGTGAATTTGAGAACTACGTGACACTGTGGCCTCGATCATAAGATGCAGCATGTAGCCGGGATTTCAGGCAGCCCCCATTTCAGCAACCGCACACAAACCTGTCTCCAGGCCTTAAGTGCTTATGATATAGCGTTCCCACCGAGGCCTTATATTCTGCGTTCCCGCCGGCCACAACTTTCTTTCCCCCAGTTGGAAATTTGGCAGGAAATGGTGCCCTTGATCCTGCAGGGAGAGTGGAGGCTATCAGTGTTGCTCAGTGCTATGTGCTGAATGGAGGTGCCTCAGTGCCTTAGCAGGAGCAGAACTGGAATTTGCACTGAATAATGGGGCATTATCTGCCAGCAAGCGGCCCCTGTGTGTCCAGGCCCTTTCTCCGCGATCAGGCAGTGATGAGTTTTCTTGCACTCATGTCCCTGTCCCCAGGGCAGTGGAGCGTGCTGACATAAAATGACAGTACAGCTGACCCCAGGCACCCTCAAACTCCACACCGTGACCGATGGCTCTCCAATATAGACTTGGGCACATTCATTTTCTCCCCTTCTTAGACTCACATTCATGTACATGTATGTTTTAGCCCTTATGTTGATTGTGTTAATTTTAAGAGTGTTTTTTCTTTAGTGAAAGCTCAGTTGAATTGAACCACCCTTTATCCAAACTGCTAGGGCTACAAATGTATGCAACCATGTACTCTGTTTGAAAAGTATGGTCGTCTCTCTCTCTCACTCATCATTGGATTTCTACCTCTATTCCCCCTCCTCTCTCTCGCTTTCTGTCTTGGTCTTTCTCACTCTTGCCTCTCACACACACTCTCTCTCTCTGATTTATATGTATATCTCTCCACTATTCCCCCTCTCTCTCCCTCTCTTCTCTCTCTTGCTCACCCTATGTCCCTGCCTGCCTCCTTCTACCCCTCCAACCACACAGATAGCTCTGTAATATTAATGAGCAGTGCCTTTTAAAGCCCCATCTCTGGCTGTGGTTGAGGGTAATCAGTTAACCTGATTAGCACTGATGAAATTAAATCATTTCAGTAAGTGAAAATAAAAGAATGAATAATAAGATACACCCGTGGTATTTGCTGCAGTCCCAGCATGTGATCTGAGGCTTTATCAGCAGTTGAAACATTAGCAGTATTTTTGCTCTTGTTTAATTAGGCACTGTTTTTTTTAACATTACAAAGTACCATTTTGTAACACATATATATTCCATGCTATCAGAGTTGATTGGCAGACTGTTGTTTTGCTTTCAGATTGATGTTTGCCGCATTAATCTGTTTGGACAGAGATATTGAAGATACTGGTTGATGAAGAGGCAGCATGAACCAACTACTGCTATTTTTCCCACCGGCGATCATAAGCTAACCAATCAAATCAAAGGCTTTGCACCTGTCCCTTGCATAATGTGAATCACAGACAACTATTAAAGACAATTATCCGTAATGATGGCCGCTATTTACAAAGCCGGGATTGTGGAAGGGCAGCTAATGCCATGGGGAGTAGCACTCTGCTGGATTGCATGAATACAGAACCAGCTGTCGGACAAAGTGGCCAGAACACTCAGCCTCCACCCTCCTGGAGCGCTCATCATAACAAGGCCATTATCACCGCAGCTTAACAGCCTTTCCACCGTACCAGGGCTGACCATCTGAACTGCCCAGAATATCAGCCCTCTGTGAGCTCCCCCACCGCTAATTACACTCCACTTTGAATTTTAAGGAACAACACAACTCATTCGATAAGTCCTCAGAAGCGATGTTGCACAAAAATGAATAGGGGATCACCTGAATCCCATGACACTTTCAGTAAACCTTATGGGTTCTCAATCAAGCTCTGGGAACAAGAAAGGTTTTTTTGGCTAATGGATGGCCATTTGAGAGCCTACCAAATGAGACCATTGTGGTGGCACATTAGCACTCTGACAAAAGCAAGACCAGTAAAGGCAGGTCATGTGTTTGCACCTCCAATGAACATAAGGTTAGGTCCTGGTGCCTAATGGGGTACTCCTTCATTGAAACGATCTTAGACTGTGAGACTGTAAAAACTGAATAAAGTTAATGAAACAATCAAGATTGCTGTCTTGATTAGGCCAGAAGTTTGGATTAATGTGGGTCATCACATGCCTACCTTCATCATCAACCAGACCCAATGACCCTGAAGCAACATTCATCTTTTTAGCCTTCCACATCTCCAAGATCTGCAGTGCTCTGTTGAGAGTGATTCTCTGTTGCGTATCCTGGAAGAGCACCTGTTTTCCAGCAGTTTTTTTTTTTTTGTAGGGGTTGTGCTCCGTGTGGATTATCTCAGATTGTTCATGCCATGTTATTGCTTTCCTTACCCCATCCTGTCCTCAGTCATTATTACCTTTTGTGCAATATCGCCAGTAAATGACATTGTTATTGCTGTGAGTCTATTGCCATGCTCTCTTTGACTGGTATTGGCCCACAAGTGGTGCTGGTGGCAGTAATAGAATTTTTATTGCTCTGACATCTCTCTCCACTGCTCAGCCAGTGTGACTCTGGGCTCCTCCACTCATCTCTATCTGATCCCTGTGCTTGCCGTTTTTAATTAAGCTCACACTAAATTACCCTTAGAATGTTTAAGGCTTGATTCATGTGGCTAGAAAAGATCCCCCACACGAGTGTCAAGTCTGACACAGATCTGGCCTCGAACCGCAGCTACTGTATGTTCCCCTACGGCCGAAACATTCCCCTTTCAGATGATGGGATGTCTCTAGTTCAGGGTAGATGAGTAAAATGGAGTGAAACTGAGCATCTTTCTCATTCAGGATAACAAATAGACCAAGCACTCGAGAAAGAGACGGAGGATAGGAACACAGAGTCTGTCGTCCCAGTTTGAGGCTGCGGTCACGGCTCCCTCCCCGGAGGGATCCAGCGAATGGAGAGATGACCCATCAGCACTGGTTAATAATCGATGGGTACAGTTTGGCCGTAAAGCCTAAACCAGCACAAATTCCGCTCTCTTCTGCAAAGAAATGATGAAATATTTATCTTAAAGAGGAATGCTCAGGCAGGAGGCAATCTGTACCGTGCATCTTCAAGACTCCAAACTACTACGGTGCATTGGAATTATAGCCTGCAGCCAAAAAGCTATTAGCGAAAAGGTGAATGCATCCTCTTTTCTGTTTCTCTCTTATAATCTCCTTCTTGGCTCTTTGGCAAAACGGCTTTAGGACTTGCTATCTGACAGTATCCCGCTGCCCAGAAATTCAGTGGATCTAATGTGTCCTTCCTCTCACACTATGCCACTCATGACAGAGTGCCAGGGTATTTAGGGTTAATTTCCAGGACATTGACACTCAGAGGTTGGTGCTGCCAATCGGAACCCCCAGGGCCCTCATGGGGACTGAGATGTAACATCTTACATGGTGTCCAAATGGCTTCCAACAGGCCACGCCATGGGTATAAGTGTATTTTGTCAGTCCTGCCTTTGTTGACTCTGGCAATGAAGACACTTCAGGTGGTCTACAGTGCTATGCATAAAGGACACAGGCTGTTCTAGGTTTTCTGGCTTGCAATAAGTCATTCTAATTTGTCAGGTGTGTTTGTGTTGGTATGTCTTCATAAATGGACAGTAAGCCACTTTAATGGAGCACCACTAGGTTAGATATTCTGCTTGGTAATCCATTGGGATGCTATGATGATGTTGTGTCTCCAGTAGGGGGAGTTAGACTAACAGGGTTGCAGAGTTCAAACTATGCTTTACTAGCTTATCGAGATGATCCTGTATTCTCCTAATACAGGCCTCGTATCTTGTTGTCACAGATGAGTCTGAGGCAAGAGATGTTCAGATTAACCGAGCTAAACTAAACCTCAGACCGATGGTATCTTGCTGCTCACTTTTACAGAGCACTAGATCCTACCACTTAGCTTTGCTGGTGCAGTTTACAACTCAATAAATGGAGACAACCTTATTCAAGATTGGGGATCCTGATATACCTTTTCCAGTTTTAGTTTTACCCAAAACTTTTATGCCCATGTGTGCAGTGATGGAGCATTTATATTAGAGTGGATTCTGAAGGCCTGTCTATATTATGTTGTTTCTTTTCTTTTCCACAGAGGACCTGCTACCTCCAGGGTTTCCCAACATCGACATGGGTCCTCAGCTCAAGGTGGTAGAACGCACACGCACAGCCAATATGCTCTGCGCAGCTAGCGGCAACCCCGACCCAGAGATCACCTGGTTCAAAGACTTCCTGCCGATTGATCCCAGCACAAGCAATGGGCGGATCAAACAGCTCAGATCAGGTAAGAGACCAGTGTGCCATTTTTCTGTTGTGTTGCTCAAATGTGCTTGCTTTTCTGCGAGGGGTTTTGCTGCAGGATCGAGTTGAAACCCTCTTGCGTTGTGGTTTTGGGGATACTGTTCGTAAAAGAGGGCAGAAAATCCCTGATTCTGGTGTTTTTGGGTTTGTTTGTTTTTTTTGCCAGCTTTGGAAAGCAAAAGCTGATCCTTAGAAGTGAGACTGTTTTTGAACTCTGAAAGAGGAGGCAGTAGGTCCATGTTTGCAGCAAGGATGCAGAGAGTTAATGTCTAATATTACTATATATTACATACATAGTACTGCATGTAGAAGCATAGTGAGACATATATATACACTACCAGTCAAAAGTATTTACACACCACAGGTTTTTACTTATCCATTTATTTCATAAACTGTGAATTTTTATTCTTGTTAAGAATTGGAAAGTTTTTGAACAACTAGAAAGAAAAATATGTCAAACGAAAGTTTCCTTTATAAGATAAAAGAATCTGTAACAGTGCAGGTCTGACTCCTATTAACTGGTTGTGTGGTGATACAGAGTCAAATTCTAGACTGTCCTTTAACTTCAAATGCACTTGTTAACTATTTCAGCACTTAATACCTCGTTAAAGATCTAACACTTGTCTGTGATCCACATTATAATTATAATTATTGTTATTTTTTTGTAGGTCAGTACTTATGAATTAAAAATGACAATTGCAGGCTTGTAAAGGTGCACAAATGGTGAAAATACTGTAAATTTATGTGTTAGTAAAGAATATTGTGTTTTTAGTAAATATTAAGTGAGTAACTAGAAAATCTCACTGTGTGCAAAAACTTTTGACTGATTGTGTAAATAATTAAGCTCAGAGAGTAATTACCCATAAATAAATGTGCATTTAGAGTAATTATTAAAGTATTCTGTATGTAACGCATGGTCTACATGAAATGGTGTGAGGCCTACTGCCCTTCAGTTACTGTACAACTTTATGTTTCATTTACCACTGAAGAGTTAACGTGCAAGAACAGCTAAAGAGAGAATGTTCTCTGCACTGGTTTCATGGTGAGTAGCGACTGCTCTCAGCGATGTAAAAACTTGAGTGCAGCAATTCACGGTGGTAATGGACAGTGTGGCCTCGCTGGGGATATCATAGGCACGAGTAGTGTTTCTGAGCAGGGCGCTTGTGCACAAATGCTTTTGACTTCTCTGGTTGAGGACAGGACTGAGGCAGTGGGACTCTGAAAGTGGAGTGAGTTGGTGTTGCCACTCCTTTCCTGTAGCTCCAGCTTGTGTTACGTAGCTCTAGGCGTCCTTTTAGAGATCCAGTGACCAGAATATTTCAAGCAGAATGAAGAATTTAAGCATTAAAGATGTTCTTTTTCTGCTTTTGAAGATCTACTGTGTCAAATGGTCAAATGCTCAAGCATTAAGGAAGACTCCCCCAACCCCCCCCCCCCCCCCAAGACCTCTTACTCATCTTCATCTTTGTCTCAGTGTGGGTTTGTTTAGGTCTGATATGTTGTTGTGTCTCAGTCTTTTTTATGTTCTGTGTTGTTCGATGTCTATCAGTACAACTTGTAATCTGATGCTTTTCCTTTTCCTTGTCCACATAAACAAACCCTAAACTCTTCTAATCTTTCCATAACTGAAGGCTAAACACTGAAGAAAACACTTTATGTAAAGGGTACATAGGCAATTCATAATACATGCATAAAATATTTATAAACAGCTTATGCTGGTTATAGCAAGATGACATGTGGTAATATGTGGGGATGATAACAGGTCTCTTGGTTTAAGGCCTCTTATGTCAATAGAATGTTGTATACCTCATATAACATCTTGTCATCTTGTAAATTGTTGATACATCCTGAAATATTGCTTTATAAACAGATAATTTAGTGGTTGTGCATGCATTAACTAAAATATTGCTGAAAATTCCATTAACTGATTGTAACATACATTTACAAAAAATGGTGAACTGTATTAATGGTGCATTACTTATTCACAACTTTAAACTAATTACATAATTCTTAGATTTTTCTTAAAATGTATAATTTGTCTTCAGTTCATGTGATATAACTAATAATAATGTTTTACGCCACATGTTTCTGATGAAGCTCCTGAAATAGCTGTCTTCAATTGATTTCTGACTGCTAATTATTTTGCTAAGCTTATTAAAAAAAAACCCCCTGAAATTAAGAAACTAATCCAGAAGGTTGCCTCACAGGGTGTTACTGTTTTGACAGCATGTCCAGTGAGTAGCGGAGACAAGCATGGTCGTTCCCCACCAAAGCTGTAAACTCAATGTAACACCAACCCTAATATCTACTATTCTGTTTTTTTCCTTTTATTTGTTTCCTTTCTTATTCTTTATCCTTTTTCAGAAGCCTTTGGTAAGTGTCTCACTGAGTCCACCAAGTTTCCCACTGTCCCTGAAGCAGATGGCATTTTAAGTGCTTTTTAAAATGCATGCCCTTCCCTCTCACCCCCACCAAAACCCCAAACCTTCATCTTTCTTTTTCTTCTCCTGCTCCACTAATGTCCGTCTATGTCTTTTCTTTTTTTATACCAGCAAATCTTCTTTTGCAGTCTTGCTCATTTTATGCAGGTATCGACCATCTCCTGTCTTGCCTTGTGCACTTCAGCACAAGGATGGAAAAATGTAAGAAAAGCAAATCTACAAAAAAGTCTGTCTTCCAGACGGTGAAAAGTACTCCGTTCCTTGTGGCTGTAGGCTGGTGGCAACACCCTCGGTCCCAGCTGACCACATGCCACCAAGTGCTCACTTCACTCATGGCTGACCTTACTCGCTCGCAACAACACATCCATCTTCCTCAGAGAGCTATGCTGAAGCTCTGCCGCTCTAAAGGCCCCCGGGCGTCTGGCCTGGATGCAGTGAGCTGGGAAAACTGAGCTTTTCCTTCTCCAGCTCAAAGGAAGTTCAGCAAAAAATCAAATTTCTCCCTGACCCTGATGGTAGTCCATCAGCTGAGACACGTTCTGTGTCTGAAGTTTGCTCCTTTATTTTTGCACTGGAGCTCCGAGGCTTATGGAGAAGTATGGAAAACTGGAGCTTCAAGAAAGGCAGCTACTGCTGTTTTTAGCCAAGCAGCACATGCAAGACTTACAACATGTGTGTTTTTGCCTATAAAACAATATGAAAATACAACAAACACAAAATAATCAAAAATACACAAAATGTTAAATTTCCTTGTAAATGTTGTATTGACTCTTTACGGTGGTGGTGAATTGAACCAGATGTCTACAACACAAACTTAACCATTTTATTTTCTATTCAAACCCACCAGTTAACCTACATTTCTCCTGAGGGATTATACGTAAGGCTGATGGTAAAATAGTGGGAAATCTGAAAAGAAAAGAAAAAAAATTGGGGGTAACGGTTTTGTCGTACAACACCCTGCATGTACCCCTCCACCATAAAAAGATTTAAATACGTTTTGGACCAAAACTATTTTAAAACAATGTCTCGGGCAACACACAGCTTATTAATAACCATTTAATGTAATAACTTTATAAGAGGGAGGTTTAAGAGGCGGACATCCAGTTCCATTCACCACCACTGTGAACAATTCTGACTCTTTAAGTTTTTCCCGAATGGAGCATTTCACATGAAATTGCTCTGAATAACTTTGTTTATTTTCTCACTATTTATTTATGCAGTTTTTTTTTAAACTGACACCTTCACACTCAAGGTCAGAACATAAGGAAGCAGGATTCTTTAACAGCTCAATACAATTTGAGGTAAAGGTGTGATAATTTAGTTTGCATGGTGTTAATTGGTGGGTATGATCCTATGATACATTGTAAGACATACTGTTGTGTATAAACGTGGACAGTTATGTTTTGCAGCGCTGAAAGCAGTAGTAGCCACCTTTGTAGATCTTTGTTTTTTCTCGTCCAGCTCCATCAACTTGTCCAGCTTCGTCAGCCTCGTAGCTTCAGTGTGAAAAAGAAGCCGGACCTTCGCTTGGAGCCAAAATCTTCGGTCTCTGCCCTGATAATGCCTGGGGGTTTAGAGTCCTGGTCTAAACCTCATGCCCGGTCTATCTTTATTTATTTTATTTTATTTTTCGCTTGGCTGGGGAATGAAAGTTTGCAGGGTTGTTTCAGTCTAAAAATCACAGCGTGCTCATCCTGCAAAGTAGATCAAGCCGTGTGGAGTGTGGAGGGGGTCTGTCCTGACTTTCTGTTGGTCAGGGGGGCCTCGTCTCACAGCCTGGGGGATTTAAGTTGATGAGAAAAAGGCCTGCAACAGCAAACCCCCCCCAATCCAACCCCAGCCAAGCTCCTGAGCTTCCTCGTCTCTACTTTTAATCTGTGCTCCAAAAAAAGACAGAGATATTGTGTCTTTTTCTCTCTGGAAAAGGAGAAAAAAGGATCCTTTTTCTTGTATTTTTTTCCGTTGGAGCCAGGTGGAGTGATCTATGGTACTTGTCCCAGTGCAGACAATCATTTACCACCCCCTCCTACACGAAGAATATGAAGCCAGAAGCTGGAGAGAAAGCCATAAGAAAGAAAGAGGAAGACAAATGAAAATGCCTCTGCCATGGTTTTGTGCTTACTGCGTGGTCCACTCATGGCTCCAGTTGGCTTCCTCGCTCTGGTCGTGGTCAGATCTGGCCCAGAAGCTGCCTGCTTGATGGATGGGTCAGCCAGCCAGTTCTGCTGATCTGAGCTGGGGCTTGCGAGAGGGATCGGCATAAAAACAGTGTGTGTGTGTAAGGGTCGAGCTACCACCAAGACTGCAGACGTGGTGGGGTCCATTATTTATTGAGGAACAAGGCTTTTGTCAGAACTAGGGTTTGGATTTGATCAGTTCTGGCTCTGCTTTATCAAGTCTGGTTCTTATCAATTTCTCATTTTGATTCCATAAAGGTGAAAAGGAGAAAAAATGTTTTAGATAACAAAAATATCTTTATTCAAATGCTAAATAAAGCATTAAATAAATATTCATATATATATATATATATATATATATATATATATAGCCTTTTTAATTCAAAGTGTTTAGGAACTGATAAGCAAAACGGAATTTCGAGAAAAAAAATTGGGTACCGGGCATTCTCTTATCGGTTCTAATTTGGAACCTACTTTCGGTTCACAACCTTAGTCAGAACTTGGACTCGTATTCTAGCTGTTCAACACCGCCAAGAGAGGAATGGGCTCCCAGTTGCCCCTCAGTGTTAATTTCCATCCATTAAATTCAAGCGAATAATTAAAATGTATGCAAATTGGGCCATCAGCTGTGTACAACAGAAAGAAAGTCTCAGCATCACATCACTAAAACGCTGCTGAGAAACATGAATGAACCTTTACAGAGGAGCTTTTGTGCCAAGCAGTTTCTAATCGCTGCTGTGTGTAATTTTACGACTGTGTTTGACTTTGTAAGAGCACGGCGACCGAATGCTCTGGCTCTTATATAATTTTTCAGGACTAAAATCACCACTGTGTTTCTCTTTGATAAGATAAAGGTGCGTCAGTTTACTGCCTTATGTCACGTTTTTTCCCTTCGACCAGACAAAGACGAACAGCCTGAACAGCCTTGACGTCTTTATTTAATGTTTGCAGTATATATTTGGAGGGGAAAAAAATTGCATATTATTTTGTGCCAAATAAAATAAAAAGTTTATTGTTCTGTTATAATTACTATTATACTACATATAGTAGTAATTACATAACAATATGAACAACAATAATAGTAATATTTTGATATTTTTCCAGTTCTGTCATGTCATTTCCATCCAGTATGCCAAAATATGCATAAAAATTAACATTACTTTGTACCGAATCTGAATTTTTATTTCAGTTTTCGATATTTAATACATTTTTTCTTCTAACCCAGAGCTCACACTGTGTAGGCACTTGAAATGACCATATTTCCAGTACTGTCTATTAGCTAAAACAATAAAAATAGCTTTTTTTCACTCTTTAATGAGCTAAACTGGCATTTTATTATTTTTAAATAGTAATTAGTCATTTTTCTAAACATGAATCATATAAAGTGCTGCATTAAAAGAGGTGACAGCCTGTTCAGCCTGTTAAATTATGGCGTAACATCATGGCTTATAGAGTAGCAGCAACATTCGAATACAGCGTGGGTCATTTACATCATTAAATTGCAGCGATGCACGATCAAATACTAAACTGGCCGCATATTTTCTTTTTGGGCTCATTAGAAGGCTGCTTTTGTACAACCTCAGCTCTAAAAAGGGTCGTCAGTCTTTAGGTGGAGGTGTTTTTGATAAATTGGCCGGTGTAGGTACAAGGTGAGTGTAGATAAACTGTAAAATTGTATTGAATTGGGTTAATTAAAGGCTTCAAAATCAGGGCTGTGTGTCACGTCTCCGTTCCAGCAGTGGTGCAGGACGAGGCTTGGTGTGCTATTTACCCACCCCGTTCCTGAAGAGCGCACCTCCAGAGGGAGCCGGAGAGGGAAGGAGGGGGTTGGTGACATTTCCCCCATCCCCCAGTTCCCATGACTCCAGACCCCCGGCTCTCTCTGGCCTTGTCAGGCGCTGCAGATTAACAGGCGCTGCAGGAGTAGAGCTTATGTGTTTTATCATTTAATAAAGCCCCTCCAACTCTCTTCTCAGGCCCACCCTGGCTTTCCTCACTCACTCTGTGCAAACAGAGCCATGTTTCATGCTCAGTGCACACAAAGACACTCACAGGTCGCTCTTAAGGAACACGGGCATAAAGCCTGTTGGACAAACAGTCACGGGGATATAAAAGAATCGATCAGAAGGTGATGATTAAAATGCACTGGTTTTTTGACTTTAAAGAACCCATATCATTAAAAAAAAAAACTACATTTCTTAACTTTGTAAAAATCAGAGACTTTAATGTAATATATAAGCACACTGAATGAGAGCCTCAATGAGAAATGTTCACTCCCCAGTCCGTACACCCCATATTATAAAGACTGGCCCGTTTTGAACTGTTTTCATGAGCACATTTGCATACATCCACCTATTACAGCCTATAGCAGTGTAGCTCCGGCCATCCACATTATAAGGAGTGTTTCAGCCTGGACTGCCTTTTTGAATGAGGCACTACAGGACAACAAATCAGAAAAGGGGCTCATTTACATATGTCAGTCTTGAAAGCATAGTAAGAAAAACAGCCTTTTTAATTCTAAGGGATAAAGAGAGGTTGGAATATAATATAATGGAACTGGATTTATGGAAATTATGACACTTTTTGGTGCATAAAACTACAGAAACATCAGAAGTAGAACTCAGGGAAAAGAAATAAAATGCAGAAGAATGTAGTATATAGGCCCTTCAAAAGAAAATATGCATTTTATTTCCTTAAATTCTTGGGGTACCCCACCCCACCCCCCACCAAAAAAAAAAGGTTAGGCATCACATTTTATTCTCTGTACACATTTGTGTAAATGCACTTCTAAGCATTTGCAGCCTATTTAAAAAAAATAATAATACTTCAGACTTGTATATAAATAATTAAATGAAACCAAACTGTGGTGAAATCTGAGAGGATGCACTGAATTGTTTCCTAATTGAATGGCTTCGTTGTACAGACAAGAATGTTCACCCCAGTGCGGAGCTCGGTTAGGCTAAGTGAATGGAGAACAGTGTGTCTCGGTGGAGGCATGGGTAAGGTCACTGTGGCCTTGCCTGGGCTAAATACGTGGCCCTGAGCCCAGTCTGAGAAGCGGCCATGCAGATGGACAGGGGCTGCGGCCAGATTGCTGTTCAGCCCCGTCCCCCCCGCCTCTGCTGCACAACCCCCCTCCTTTTTTTTTTGAGCCTGGTTGCAACATTTGAGTAAATGACAGCCCATGCCCTCTAACACTCCAGAGGGCACAGTCGGCCCAGGCCGGTCCGGGTCTGCACGATTAGTTGCAAATTCTCGGCAGGGAAAGTATTTGTCTCTTGTTTGAGGGGCAGGAGTGACGTTAGCTGTATTTGTCAGCAGATTTGAGGGGTACAAGTGAGACACCCGTCAACTAAAGCTCATCACACTGATGTAGCTTCTTACAGGGCTGGAAGGAAGTTCCTCCATCAGCCTCAGTTTCTTGTTTGTTTTTGGATTTAACCCTTAGTAGATATTGCCAATAATAAAAACCAGGTTTGTAATTTCTGACAGAAAATGGGAGATGCTTCATTATGATTTGAAGTTCTTCTTGTTTTGGCAAAAAACAAAATACATTTTGCCACGTTTTTGTCATTTTGGACATCATCCCAGTCAGACGTTCAGGCTCAAAGCTGTTGTTACGGAATGAATGTAAATGTAATCCATTGCGTAACTGTCATTAAATATGTAATAACTAGAGCTGTCAAAGTTAACACAATGAATTATTAACCACAGTATTATTTAACGGAACCCGTAGTAGAGCACCCAGAAGTCCAGCTTCTCATGAGTTACATGTTGCTCTGATAGAGTCCATGATTGTAGACTTCTCATTTTAAAAACAGCTTTTAGAGAGACACCTTCAGCACCTTGGGCAGAATACGCTGGGCAGTGCTGGTGGGAGAGCTGTGGATAAATCAATGAGCAGCAAACCAACAAAAGCAACAGCAAAGTGGAGCTCCAGTCCCCTTGAGAGCCTCCACTGTAACACAGAGTGAGAGGCTATAGTCATAGAGGAGCTGGCGCAATAGACTGGGTGTATGACATATGCTCAAAATGAGTGCATATATAATACATGACACTCTGACTGTCTGTGATATATAATTGACTATATATACATACATATTAGTCCTGCATTTACATGAGGAAAATAATGTTAATTTTTTGAAAGTAATAATCACTCTAAATCCGTTTCAGCAAATAAAACAAAAGCAGATCCTTCGCAATTAACACAAAAGTGAGTATTCACGATGATTTGGATCATTTGACAGCCCTAGTCATTACACAATTACTCAGTAGAGCAAGCATAAACTGGACTTCTAAGGGTTAATAACCAGAGCATAAGGAGAAATGTGTATTATGTACACTTCTTTGATGCCTCCCACCTCCCTCCCCCCCATTCTTTTGCACCCCCCCCCCCTTTTAGTCTCCAAGTGATGATCCTATGTTATGGATTTTCTTTTTTTTTTTTTTTTTTACCCTTTTAACCAAACCTCTGACCTTAGTCTAACCTCAGCTAACCTCAACCTCAACCTCAACCTCAACGGGAAAATAAAACCAGCCTAACTCTGCAGCCTTTGAAGCCCTTAACTCTTAACTAAACTCTAACACTTAACAATTCCCTTAACCTTCTGTTCCTTCCCTGATTCCTTAAACGCCCCAAATATACATTAAAAACAAAAGTTTAAGCTTGAAATGTTTTACCTGCTTATCGAAGACGTTGCTATAAGCCTTGAGACACACGCAGAACGACAGACCCACTCCTTCATTATTGAACACAGCGGGTCCCATGTTCTCGCCAAAGCGAGGGTGCCCCATGAATTCTGCATGAAGGCCGTTTTCGCAGCGCAGGATATTGCCAAAGAACACAAGACGTCTTTTCATCTACACGCCTGCTCTCCGTTTTCTTCAGCGCCGGCAGCCGTTTGCGTTATTTTCGAAGGCATATTAGCCGACTTCTCACCTAAGAGAGGTCTTGTTCTTTTCCTTTGGAGCGTATTCCAGCGCTCCTTTACAGGGAACTCTCGGCCATACAAATTACTGTAAAAAGGCCATTCAGAAACATTAGAGTGAGTGGGTCTGTAACGCAGCGAGTCGAGAAGCAGGCAAAACATCCTTCACAGTAGAATGATGACCTCCCCGTCGCTGATGGACAAAGGAGCTCTCTATATTCCTAGCAGGTGCAGAAGCAGGCATTGTGAATTAGTGAATGGAGCTTGTAATCGGCACTTTCGATCTGTGACTATTAGACTGAATTTTGTGAGAAACATATAAGGAGAGGCAAATGAGGGGAAAGAGTAACAGAGAGAAAGAGAGGAGGAGGGGAGCAAGACTGTAGTTCCGAGCAGGGCTTGGCAATATGATCAAAAGTCTTATCGCGAGACCCTTTCTTTCAGTACTGATAATTATCAGTAATTATTGCATGCATTTACGCTGAAGTTTAAGGCTAAATCTGAATTTGACTATTTAAAACAGCTAATGCAGGGTCACACTGCTTTGTGCTGTTAAGTGAATAGTTAGACTTCTTTTTCCACCTTGTCTTGCAACGAAAAGGCACATGGTGTGTAGCAATTGCTACACCGAGTTGAAGTCATACCAGGGTAAGGAAATACTTATTACAGCATAGCAAATGCTTTATTTCAATGGTAGCATTAGAATTATATCAACCAGGCCTATTCCTGAGTCAGTTTCTCATCAGCCTCTGTCTCTACAAGGCTGAGTTAACTCCGCCACACACACTCTTTGTTTATGAGAGTTCGTAGCGTCACTCTTGGCCCCGCTTTCCATCAGCAGGTCAGCTAGCGAGAAGAGGCTTAGTCATTGTGCTTTGTCACTCAGCCTCCATGCTGTCACTTATCATTTGAAATGGAGATCGAGATAATACACGCATCAGAACCTCAAGCTGTCTCACGCTTTGTGTTCTCTTAATGTGTGTGCCGAGAGAGGCCGAGATAAGGGGGGAGAGAGAGAGAGAGAGAGAGGGCGAGAGAGCATCAGTCAGAGCTCCAAGTCCAGCTGTGGGAGGTCTATAAACGTTGCTCAATCATTTTTCCTCTGATATAAGTTTCTAACCGTATAAAAACCCAGTGGCAGCATGACAAGAACTAATCGCCCATTCTATAATAATAATAACTGTTGTGTGTATCTCTCTTTCCAGTGGGTACCCCAATCAGAGGTAAGATACTAATACTGAAACACAGCCAAACATTGCCTAACCCAACTTAATCACAGACTAACTCAACTTTCTCCTCCGAAATGACGACCAGCTCTTCTTCTTCTCCCAGTAACACACATTCTTTATCTGTCCGTGTGTGTGTGTGTGTGTGTGTGTGTGTGTGTGTGTGTGTGTGTGTGTGAAAACTGGAAAACTGATGCATTGAATTCACTCGACTGAAATGTGTAGGGGAAAGTGAGCCATAATCAAATGCATTTTGGTTTTTGGTAAACAATTTGAAATACACTTACTGACTGTATATATGTAATATATGCACTGACTGACTAGATATGATTTATATGATATATATGCTCACTGACTTTATATATGATGTATACACTCATAGGCTGTATATTTAATGCTGTCATAACAGTAATAAGTAAACACTAATAAATTTCACTTACAAATTCATTAAAGCGTCTTTTAAACAGGGCGTAGAGTGTGAGAATATGGCCAAAAACTTGTCCACTGGAACCTGTTTAATTGTGTAAAATGTTCATGTTTGTCCCCCGCTCTCCTGCTTCATTTCCACATGAGTTAAATATCTATTGTATATATTATAAACAGCAGTTACTGTCAGTAAGTAACTGAATGACAAAAGTATTAGTAAAATTAATGCATCACTTTTTCTGTGTGTGTGTTTGTGTCGTGTCCTTTTTTTCATTTTCAGACATTTCCTTTGATGTCCACGTGCCTATGTGTTGTGTGTCCTGTGTGTGTTTCTGTTTGTCCTTCAGTGCGTGAGTTCTGCACTGATTGTGGGGGGGTGATGAGTGGAGCAGAATTGAGGGGGATGGGGATGAAGTGTGTATGCAAGTGTGTGACATTTGCAGTGTTTGGAGACCACGCTAATGAGTTTGCGCGCGTGCGTGCGTGCGCGTGTGTGTGTGTGTGTGTGTGTATGTATGTATGTAAAGCATCCAGCCCTGTCCAGCTCTGTCAGGTCTGATGTCCTTTTCCCGGCCCACTGGCCACATTACGTATGTTAATGTCCCTCACTGCAGCCCATCGCTGGCAGAGAGCACCGCGCCCGGTGTCACACGGACTCGCATAAATTACATTTGATCCCGTCCGGCGCGAGTTCTACCGGCTCGGGAAAATAAGGAATAACTTTAGAGCTCTGCTGTGCTTCCAAGATGTCTGCTGGCAGACCGTCAGCTGTGTGTGTGTGTGTGTGTGTGTGTGTGTGTGTGTGTGTGTGTGTGTGTGTGTGTGTGTGTGTGTGTGTGT
>JBBPCZ010000040.1:8673842-8684730 GCA_037974445.1 Brycinus macrolepidotus | reverse complement strand
CCAGACCAAAGAAATGGAGAGACAAAGAGAGATATGTGTGAGAGAAATAGAGAGAGAGAGAGAGAGGGAGGGTTGAGAAATGGAGAGTAGGAGAAGAGAGTGAGAGACAAAGAGAGGGAGGGTTGAGAGAAGGAGAGAGAAAGATGGAGATAGAATGGCAAGAGAGAGATGGAGAGAGAGCAAGAAAGACAGAAACAGAGGGAATGGTGAGAGAGAAAAAGAAGGCGGTGAAAGAAAAATGAAGGAAAGGACAAGAAAAGAGGAAAAATGGACAGGGGAGCGAAAGAAAGGATGAGAAGCAGAGAGAGAAAAAGAGGAAAAACGGGGAGGGGTAGCAAAAGACAGGATGAGAAGCAGCGAGAGAGAAAGGGAAGAAAAAGAGAAAGGGAAGGAGAGTGAGAAATGGAGAGAGAGAGAGACAGGAGAGGGAATGGTAAATGAGAGAGAGAGAGGATTGTAGAGAAAAGCAAGAAAGTGAGAGACAAAGAAAGGGAACAGTGAGAGAGAGAAAAGAGGGGAGGGGGAAGAAAAATGAATGAAAGGACAAGAACCTAAGAGGAAAAGGGGAAGGGTGAAAGAAAGGATGAGGAGTAGAGAGAGGGAGAAAGGGAAGAAGATGAGAGAGAAAGACAAGGAGAGGAGAACGACAGAAAAAGGGAGAAAAATAGAGACTGAGAAGTAAAGTGGAAGAAAGGAGGAGAAGCAGAGAGAGAAAGAGGAAAAGGAGTGAGTGAAAAAGAAAACGAGAAACAAGGTGAGGTAAAGAGAGAGAAAGATAAAGGACAAGTGAGACAAAAGAGGGAAAGAGCAAAAGAGATAAAGAAAGAAGGAATGTAAGGAGAGACGGTGAGAAAGAATGAGAGGAGAGAAAAGAGAAAAGGGGGAAAATGAGGGGAAAGTGGGCGAGAGACAATGAGAGAGAAAGAATGATAGAAGAGAGAGAGAGGGAGAGAGAGAGAGGGAGAGAGAAAGGGAGGAAAGCGCCATGACGTGCCATGGTTTATTTATCAGAGCCGGGATAAATAACATTAAAATTCCGCTCTGTTTTCTTCGAGTCGGAGGAAGAGAAAGAGAGCAGAGCTTTCTGGAACCGTCCGGCCGTCCGTGTCGTACAGGTTGTGTAAGTGCGGAGCACCTGAGGAGACTTCAGAACACACTCCAGGCCCACCTGCCGCAGCCGGACCGCCTGCAGTGCCCAGCACACATCAAACGATCCCCCCCCCACACACACACACACACACACACACTCCCCCACCTAAAAGCCCACCTGCTTTTGGCAGGTCAACATGCTATTCTGCCTGCGGCTCCCTGATGGGCCGTGGGTGATTAGAGGTGTGGCAGAACCGAGCCGGTGAAGCCTGGAGAAGGCTCTTTCTGAGATGTGTCCTTTGAGTGTGAACGAGTGCAATTAGGTGTGCGAGAACTCAGCATGAGCTCCCAGACTCGGGCCTGCACCGCACACTACCAGTCCAAAGTTTCTGCACAAAGAGATTTTCTACATTTGCATGTAAATCACTTAACAGTAAACACTTTACAGTATGTTCACCATTTGAACCTTTATTATCCAGAAAAATGTCATATTTTTATCATTCGTCACTATTAAGCCATCTGATATAATTATAGTTATAATATGGATCACGAGTGTTAGATATTTAAGGAGCTATTAAGTGCTGAAACAGTAACAAGTGCATTTAAAGTTAAAGGTGACTCTGCATCAGCACTCAACCAGTTAATAGGAGTCAGACACACACTGTTACAGATTTCCATCTTATAAAGGAAACTGGTTTTGTTTGACAGATTTTCATTAATAGTTGCATTTTCATCACAAATCTGGCTTTTGCAAGCCTGATATCGCAGGATCAGTGTTGTTTTTTTGTTTGTTTTTTTTTACTGGATGCTCTGATCATACTGACAAGTGGCAGGTCCAGACACGTTTCTAGTAGTGTTATGATTATACAAGGTGTCCGTTTAATCCAACAAAAGTCAAAGATTTGGGTCAAAATAATGCAGGCCGATCTTAAAAGGGACCTTAAATGAGCCAGAACTCTTATTTGTCATATTATGTAATACTTACTAGGCCAGCACTGCAACCCTCAGCCTCGTTGCTTTAACAGAATTTATGATTTTCTCTCCATTTTGCACTTTCGTCCATCATTGTCCTTTCACTACAGTACCCAGCAGGCTTTGCTCAGATATGTTATCCCAACAACCACTGGGAGAGAAAGAATTCCTGACTGCTTGACACTGATATAGGGTCTAATAAATGTTAACCTGGTCAGCCTCCTAGCAGCAATGTTAGCTACCCTTAGCTAAAAAACCCTGCCTCCGGTTTCTACCCCTTGCAGTTTTTCCTCCCGCCTTTACAATGCATCGTTAGAAGAGAGTTTTCCTAGTCTTTAAACCAGAAAATCTCGCTCTGGACACTTTTGAGGCACCACTGTAATGGGGAGCACATACACAACTGTGCAAAAGTCTTAGCCCCCTGTGAAAATAATATTTAAAAACTGTTTAGATGAGCAGTGAGGTTTTTTTAATTAATATTACTAAATAAAGTAAATAATAAACTAAAAAGAATAAATACAAATAACATTCTACAGTAAACAGTGATGTTATGTTCAGTATATCAGTGTGTTTCTTGTGGAAATCCAGTTTTACTTGTAGTTTCATCAGAAACCTGGTTTGACTCCATCAGTCCTTCATTAAATTAAATCAGGAGCTGCTGATGGAGTTTCACAAATCCAAACAATGGCTGGAGGAACCGAAGAGGAATCTGGAGCCGAACCTGTGTTCTCCTCACCAGCTCACAACTGCTTTTTTACAAACTAAACAAATCTTCATACTTTTTACTGGTGTCTTGTTTGTTTGAATTTATTCCAATGTTCACTTTGCTGGCAGAAAGACACTTTGTCACACATGTAGGTGCATAAGACTTTTGCACAGTGCTGTATGTTTTCAACACATGCAGCATCACCATGATGGAGCCTTCTCCAGCTCCTCATCACTGACCGTACCTTCTAAAACATGGCACGTTAGACTTTAATGTTGGGCATACAGAGCAACGGTGCTGGGATTTTTCCTGCCGCTGCTTGACATGGGCATTACTCTCGTTTTCCCACGACTGGTTTAAAATAATTCATGCTTTGGGACTGAAGTGTTGCACACAGCCTCGTCTCAGTACAGCAGACTGGCCATGAGCTAATGACCATTCAGTATACAGCCTGGGCCTGACCTCCCGCTCCCATCGTGCTCTACACACACACACACACACACACACACACACACACACACACACACACACACACACACACACACACACCTGTGCTAATGTCTCATGGAGTACTGTGAGCAGTAGTGTTTAATTCATGCTATGCACCATCATTGAACACCTCAACACGCTTGGAGGAAAACACTAACTGTTATATTGGGTAACAGTCTGCATTGCTAGCATCGTTCTGATTGATTAGGGGTTAGAGGGGGGCCATTTATGCCCTTTTGGACTCATTAAAGGTTAGACATTGTGATCATCTGATAACAGGTCCAACAATTTAACCGCTGCACCACTTGGGACCTAGATTAGCACTTTCAACCTAATACCGATGCTAACACAAATTCGGAAACATAATTGGTTATTTACTTTGTTAAAGGAGAATTCCACCAATTTTAAGATGGTTAAGATGTAAACAAAGTCAGTCAGAGTGGATTTGGTGTGGAATCCTAAATTCTAGAGAAACAGTCAGAACGTTTCACAGTAGAGGTGAATGGAACCAGATGTCTGCCTCTAAAAGCTCCTCACAGAAAGTTATTTCATGAAATGGTTATGGTTGCATCACCTGACACCTGAGACGTCTTTGAAAAGCTTTTGGCTTAAAAATGCATTTATTTTGGAGGGATACATACAGGGCATTGTGAGGCAAAATAGTCCCCAAAGAAAAGTGATTTAGTTCAGATTTACTATTTTACCATCAACAACATCCATATAAACACTCAGAGACACGTGGAGCTTCACTGGAGGGTTTGAAGTGCAAATAAAATGGCTGTATATGTGTTGTAGACATAGAGACTTCTGGTTCCATTCACCACCACTGTAAAGAGTCTGTAAGTTCCTCTGCAATGAACCATTTCATACCAAACCAGCTGTAAATTACCCCAACTACTGAAATATGCAGTTTTACTTTTAACTGGTGAAATTTCTATTTATCTGATCTTGTTGTCTAAATTCCCACACCCCCACCCAGTCGTCGTAAGCTGAGTGTATGGTTACATCACTTGCTTTTACACATGAACGGGGCTTTGAGAAATTGATGATGATACTTCCATTAAAAGCTTGTGGCAGCCTTGTCACTTTGGTTTCTCATCACTTTTCTCTCTCTCTCTCTTTCTCTCTCTCTCTCTCTTTTTCTCTCTCCCTCTCTATCTCTCTCTCTTTCTTTCTCTCTCTCGCCCTCTTTTTGGGGCGTGTCCTCCTCACAGGTGCCCTGCAAATAGAGAACACGGAGGAGACGGATCAGGGGAAGTACGAGTGTGTGGCGTCTAACGTGGAAGGCGTCCGCTACTCTTCCCCTGCCAACCTGTATGTGCGAGGTAGGGAGCAACCTGGTCTCGGAGGCCAGCGAAAAGCACCAAAAATCTTCTCAAACCAATCCCTGTGTGCTGAGGGTGCTAAATCCTGCTTTAAAACACTTTAAAAAAGCTGTTACCCAGTAGAAAATAACCCGACCTTGTGTTATTACTGTCAGAGAATTACTCCCTTCTGCTCTAGACTGCCTTTAAAATGGGATTTTAGACATCCAAAAAGTTTTTTCTTCAAATAATATATCATACATATATATAAAGATGTTGCCTTGTTGGGCCAAAAAGGGGCCCGAACAGGAATTTTCTGTAATGAGCTTTTGCAGGTACAAGAGGATGATGGTAAGTCTAATTTTGATTGGTGGGGGGGAAAAGCCCTCAAGCCAATCAAAATGGTCGACACCAGAGGTGAAAAAATGGTAAAATGCAGATTAATGTGAATGTGTTTAAATGAAAATTCACAGTTCATGTGTGGTGCGATGTATAAATGTTTATCAAATTCTTCATTTCCCAACCAAATCACACCAGCGCAGCGTGAAACCTTTTTAAAAAAAAAAAAAAAAACTCATATTGTCACCGCTATAAGGACAAGCCTGGTTCTTAGCTTTAACACAAAGAGAAGATGAATGCCTGGCGAGAAGATTTTAATAAATCGAGGCAGATGCATTTTTCCCCATGTAATATTTATCATGTGAATATTAAAAAAAAAAAAGAGTTTGTTTCCACTGTGTACCAAATAACTTTGTCTCCCATAAATAATTCAGAGGCCTCTTACATTAAAAAATAGGTCAGAGTGCTGTCTTTGTGTTGTTATAGTTATTATTCTGCTTCTACAAGAAGGCTTGTGTAATACCGCCCGCCTCTTTAGTGTGAGGCGGCGGCTCGCGTGGAGTAATAACATCATTGTGGAGGCCCACGTGCTTCACGCTAATGAAAACAGCATCCTAAATGTTCATCTTAAGAAAATATTGAGTCTGTATCAGATTTCTTAGCATTAGCAAGTCTTGAAAGATGATCAGATCAGATGTTCCATGGACCTATAAAGGTGCCAAAAAGGGTTCTTTGCACTATTATACAGAGGAACCACTTTTTGTTCCCTGAAGAACCTTTCAGTGCATGGTTCCTTGGATAGTGGGTTTCATTGCTGGTCCTCAGGCCCCCCAGGAGGTCCACTGAAGTAGACCAGTTTGAGAACCACTGCTTTAGAGAAACATTTTTATGAATGAGAATTAAGTGAGAAAGAGTAAAGAGTAAAGAACCTTCATGTAGTGTGTAAAGTTTTTGGGAACCTGAAATTGAAGACTTGAATGTGAAACCTTCACACTTACAGAGCTTATGGTTCTTCAAGGAGCCAAAGTGGTTCCTCGATAGGCAGCGGTTCTCAAACTGTTCATCAGGGATCTCCAGATAGTCCACTTATTTTTTTTAGGTTTGTGCAAAAATGTGGTCCATCTGGAAGAGCTCTAAGGTTTAATGGTTTACTGCTTTAGAACTTTTTTTATAAATGTGATGTGGGAGTGTGAAGCACAATGTAATGGTTTGAGGAACCTTAAATTGAAACAGTAAAATGATACAGAAGCTCTGAAGCTCTTTAAAGGTTGTTTACGCCCAGGAAGCTCTTCAGACATTCCAAAAGCAGTTTGTCTATGGCTTCTCTCAAAGAACCCCTTGTGGCATCTTTTTCCTTTCTTTTAAAGAGTGTAGGTCCTTCAGTTGCATAAATCTGTAGTTCTCAAGCCATTCCTCAGGGCCCCTCAGAGGGTTCACGGTTCATATTTTTGTCCCAACGAGAAGGAATCCAACCCAAAGAGCAGAAATGTGGACCGTCTAGGGCTCCCTGAGGCCCGGCTTGAAAAACCACTTCCATAAATAGTCAGACCTCATGCCTGCCGGTAACTCGCTGGTCATCAGAAGTGATGATATGCCAAGCGCCCTTGAAAATGTATCATGTGTCTCCTTTTTCTGTTTGTTTTCAAAGCTTGATTCTGATATTGACTTGTCACTGAACTGTCTTTTGATTTTTAGACTATTCTGCATTTGAAATTAACAGCTACAATGGGAAGCCACACACACATTTTCAGAACGCACAGCCGGCCCACCGAGCACTTCTGCGACTGGCCGGCCCCCAAAACTGGCTCTTAAAACGCTAAAGATGAACCCAGATCATTGTAGCTGCTAAATTTGAGTCGTGCTTTATTTTTGTGCAGTTTTTATTTTGTTGAGTTGTTTCATTGGTTTCTCTTTTGTTTCCTTTTTCTTTTTTTTGTTTCTTTCATTTAAGCAAACGGGCCACCATGGGAGCTTCTTAGGTGGCTGTAACTTTTTTCATTGCTCTAACACCCCTCAGAGACCTCAGCGGACAACACACACTCTTCTCTCTAGCAGGCAGCAGATCTAGCGCTGGGGTGAAATCCTTTCATTCTGGGTCAAAACAGGTTAAAAACGAGCGACAGGCAAGTTTGTGACAAACTGGGTGTCGCTGCTATGAGTAGACTTCGGAAAAAAAGGGCAAAAAGAAGAAGAAATAAAAACGCAAATAGCAGAGATTATGCAGCTTAAAGCCTTGAGGTGGCCTTTTTTACTCTCTCTGTGTTTCCCCTATTTTTCTCTTCTCCTCATGTCATTGTGTTCTGCATCAACCCCTTTACATCCCTCAGAGCTTCGAGAAGGTTGGTGTGTTTTTTCTTTTTTCCTTTTTTTAACCCACATTAAAGACCAAAAGCAAGATGTTTTACATTTTTGAGACTATTTGTTCATTGCAAGGCTCATTAGCACTTTGCTAATGCACAAATTATACAGATTCAAACCTGCTAAATAGTGAATATGAATTTTAATTTATTTGCAAAATAATAATAATATAATAATAATAATAGTAATAATAAGAAGAATAATAGAAGTGATAGAAACCCGCACAAGTCGGGGCTATTATTATTTTTTTGTTTGTTTTCTTTATATTTGAGTTTGCATTGTGGGGCCTTATCTCTTTTGCATCTTTTGGTATTGCTTCCGCTCACGAGAAAAGCTTTGTTGCATCTGTTCATGGAAAGCCAGCATCTGAGAAAAAGAAACAGCGCCTGGTGCATGATGGGAGAATGTAACTGTGCTCGCATGCCTGGAATGGAACGTTTTGAACGTTGTGTTTTCTTCACTGCACTGTGTTTCCGTGACTTTCTGTTTTCTCTTCTCTCCTGTTTTCCAACATTTCCTCCTCCCACCCCCCATAATTAAGTCTTATTGTGGCCTCTCCTGTAGCTCGTTCCTTGTATTGTGGTGCTGTTTGTTCTGTGCTTTTGTTTCGTACTGTTGTCCAACTCCCTTTATGTTGGAATTTCCCATTTGTTAGATGTGGTACGTATTTCTGTCCCTTGTAATGTCGCAGCTTTATGTAGTTCCAACATAGAATTACTGAAAAAAAAAATGTGGGTATACAGCCAGTGTTCCTGCCATCTCAACCCTCAGCTAATGTGGCAAACAAAACCTGATTGGGCGTTATTATTCGTTCCTGTGGCATTTTGCTCCTGGCTAATTCTTTACTGTGTCACCGGGATCAGTGGTGAATATAATGATCTCCGCATTCCAAACAGTCCCTCGGAGAGAAGAGAGAGCACGGAGAGCTTTGGCATTCTCACTGGCGGCCGGACCGTTTTGTTGACTGACTGCCACTTGTCCTTTTTGGAGTCAGCCGGCTCAATCAAACCGGGATTTATCATCCATTCGATCCCCTCGGCACCTCCGGATTGCTTCTCGCCTCCACGATTTGCGTGATTAAGCAACCTAAATTAGACCCGAAACAAACAAACAAAAAAAAAACTAGTGGCTCGTTGGAGCCTCTACATCCTAATCCTGTTCGAATGCTAGAGCAGAAGATGCCAAATTAATTGGGGCCCAATTCCAGCTCAGCCCACTGGTGCCTGCGCTGGCCAAATTGACTGCCTGCCTCACGTCGGCATATCTGTTTCATGCTTTACACATTAAACATAACAGTCCACACTAGGTCTTGCAGCATGGCTGGTTCTGGATTACATCATCCATTACAGGGTGTAGCAAACTTACCTCATTGGAAGTCATTATGCAGAGTTCGGTGCGAGGAATCAGGCAGGAACCGCTCACTTAAAACATTCCCATATTCTCCTGCAAGATGCTGTTTACGGGGGGAGTTCTGAGGACATGGGGCACAGTCCTGGCCCCATGTCCCCATGGTTGTGGTGCTAAACCATACCAGCCATCTCATAATGTCTGCACGGAAACAAAATGGCCTCTTGAATAATTCATTAGCAGAGGAAGACATGGTGGCGTTAAGGGTGGGGGCGCAGAGGAGCTGTATGAGCCACCATGCCGTGGTGGTATAAATAATAAAGTGCCTAGCACTTTGAATCCATCTCCCAAGGCCTGGCATTTATTGGTAGGACTTTATTTTTCATATTAGGTTGTGCCCACCACAAGTGCTTGCAAATGCTCACCGTCTCAAGTGCTTAATTTGGCCCTCTGTGATAACCTTAGCCATCTCAGGTTGCACTTAAAACTAGCAACACCCTCATTGTTAATAATATTGGGTTGAAACTGGTCAAATTCTGCTCTTTTCCTACCACGTTCAACCTATTGGAGTACTGTTAGCCACAATTAGCACTTGAAACCTGAAGTCAATATCTAGTAATCCCTTTGAGCTTTGATTTAGTAAAACGGAGCCCTCCAGAGTAGAGAGTCAGTCCACCTTGTGCCAAATTAATGACAGAAATTAGAATTCTTCCACTTTCAATGAGGTCACTAATCTCCCATTGTTGCTCTCCATTCATAATTTGACAATCCGTTCGTAATTTGCGCTCAGTGTAGCCTAATGAAGTCATGCAAATGAGCAAATGAAATCATTCAAGGCTCTTAGACCTCTGATTCTTTTGGGGGATGTTGCGGTGATCAGCACTAGGGTCTGGAGAAGTTCACCTACATAGTGATGCTGGAAGACTGTGCTGTGCCAGGCAATGCTATGCTCCACTGTAATGTCTTTTAGCTGAACTGCATGTGCATGCGTTCGCACACTCGCTGCATGCCTTGACTTGCATGTGCTTGCATGTGTGATTCTGTGCATTTTGGCATGGACCAGGAAAAAGAAAGCTAGATTACACCCTGCTCTCTGGTGGGCAATTTTGACCTCTTGTCTGTCGACAAGGCTTGAAGGTCAAATCCTGTATTGAGTCGATGCACACTTTAGCTGTGCATGTAGCCGTTCTGCTATAGCGGCAGGAGAGCTACGTGCATGAAGCCTCTAAAGTCATGCAGTCTCAGACATATTTGCCGTAATCAGATAAATCGGCGGCAGATGTTTACGCTTGGTGTAATAACTTCCATTACTGGTACTGATTCTTCTGAGCCCCAATTGTGACTACTTACCGTTGCAGCAGCACAGGTGTGTGTGCTAATGCTGCCAACCCCTGTGGGCTGTGTGGAAATGGGAAATGCCCACCGCATCCCTCCCTGAGTAGAATGGAACCTTCCAGGTCTCTGCTAACCGAGACACCAAGCGAGGTGTAATCTCAGCTTCTTCGGCACTAGAGGCTGCCCTTTATTTTGGCTTCCTTCATTTTGGGGCTGAGCAGACTGTCTGGCGC
Organism: Brycinus macrolepidotus; assembly: GCA_037974445.1. NCBI lineage: Eukaryota > Metazoa > Chordata > Actinopteri > Characiformes > Alestidae > Brycinus > Brycinus macrolepidotus. Next base: position 8,674,558 of record JBBPCZ010000040.1, on the reverse strand, counting down.
TCCCTTCTTATCCAAAACAACTTTACAAACGAACCACCACTCTTTGGCATTTTCTCCTTTGACTACCTTTCACCTTGTCCATTGCAAATTCCCTCGATTTGTCTTTCTCTCCATGACGGGGCTTGAAACAAGGTTTTGACTTGGCACCTGTAAGACCTGTATAGATATTTATACATATATTTTGTGCTTTATATTCTCTTGGTCAGGCCTGCTGGGCCCTGGTCTTAGTGAATGAGGAGTGTGTCCAACTTGGCGCCAAGTTGTCTTGCATAAAACACCAGGGAGCTCCAGTATACATCAAACATTAGCGCGTTAGCTGTGTGACCGTTTATCAGGGCTGAGGAAAAAGCCCGGAACCGTACCCTATTTCATGCTGCACCACTTCAAAGCCGGACTAGCCTGATAGATCGATAGACTAGGATACAAATGATGACATGTATTTGAAGGCGTTAGACTCACTTAGAGTAGCCCTATTCACCATGCCGGGCGGATAAAGTGTTTTTGAGGCATTGTTGTGTCCACTTTGAAGTCAGGGAGATTTTCACGCTCTCTTAGACGGGTTGGCAGATCCAAGTTTTGACCCTAGCCATTAGTGTTGCGCGGGTCGGCTTTTTTTAACACCCGCCCCAAACCGACCCATCAGGAGATCCAAACCGCCCCGCCCAACCCGCAAAAATACGCGTGGATAATGACCCAAAACCCGACCCGACCCGAGG
>JBBPCZ010000040.1:8652225-8664014 GCA_037974445.1 Brycinus macrolepidotus | reverse complement strand
GTGTGAGTGTGAGTGTGAGTGTGAGTGTGAGTGTGAGTGTGAGTGTGAGTGTGAGTGTGAGTGTGAGAGTGAGAGTGAGAGTGAGAGTGAGAGTGAGAGTGAGAGTGAGAGTGAGAGTGAGTGTGAGTGTGAGAGTGATGTGCAACCAGTCTGCATAGGTTGAAGTTGCCTGACGTTGTGTTTCCAAATAATCAGAATGACAATGTTTAACTGTGGTAATCAAATGCAAACTCTACCTCTGCTTTTTTACAGCAACTTTGATTGATTGTTGTGTTGTGTGAACAAAATTACTGATGATTTCTCTCCCAACGACGATACACAGGCTGACTGTGATGTTGTGAAACAAGATTTTGTGTCCGTTTCTGTATTCGTGTCTTTCTGAAGCGTAGGGGTTCACTTATGAGATTAAAAAAACTGAACATATTGTTTAGTTTAATGGATTCTTTGTCTCATCGGTCAGCGGTAGTGTCACTGGCCGTTACCCTGCACTCTTTTCCACCTTTCCTTTTGTTTGTAAGGATTTTTTTCACCCCTTTTCTTGTTTTGCCTCTGCCTGCAATTTGGCAATTTGTACTTTTTCGAGATTTCCTAAATGTGAGACAAGCAAATCAATGTGGGCAGATTGATTGGAGAGGAAGCCCCCCCAACCCCGCACCCCCTTCCCCACTGTTCTGTTTAAATTTCTTATTCATTTGTCAACAGCGAGTGCACTTTTTGTCCTCCCTCGCGACCAAAACGCACAAAATGTCATTGACTCTGGCGTCCACCACGGCTTTCCACCTCGCCTCGCCTCTCGCTGGGCGATACTGAAGGCCTCGCAGTCAGTGGCCGCCGGGGCCCCGCTGCCGGGCGGCCTGCGCACCAGGAGGGCCGGTGAATTATTCACACACCGCGGCCTAAAAATACACACTCGCACCCTGACATCATGATTTGGAGTAGATGCCCAAATGATCAAATATTCTATGCTTGGGGGCGCCTGCGAGATGTTATCCACTGTCTGGTGAGTTGATGCGGACTCGATCTCAGTCATGCTGCAAATTTAGCCATTTGTATTCGCTTTTTTAAATATATGAATGCTAAAAAGCTTTGTAAAGCAAAATGATCTCTGTTGCAAATTTGTGCAGTATTGGACAGGACTGTTATTTCAGTTCTGTAGAGCAAAATCTTGGTCTTTTGTTCTGTAGTCAAAAAAAACCCCAGTTTTAGTCATAGAGCAGAATTTTGTCACTATTTTTTTTTTCTAAGTTTCCAGCTCAGAATCTCATACACATTTTACAGCACTACTAGTTTTTGTAGATAGGACTGAATGGCTGCAATCTAAATATTTTTTTTTACAGTTTCACCAAAATTTCAGTCAAAACTTCGTATTTTAATTTGTTTTTTATGTATCAATACATTTCTACAGTATTGTACACCACAGTCAGTTTTTTTCCTGTAAATATGAATGCCTGCAGTTTTACGTCAGTTCAAATTACGTCAGATTAGCCACCGACAAAACCCGAGAGCGGAACCCACTGACGAGAGCAAAACAGAGGAAAGCCGTGGTGGCGGGAGTCAATCTGTCTTTAACACGCTTTCTGTTTTTAGCAGTGCAGCTTGTTGCCTTAGTACCTATGCAGGTGTGGGTGGGGGTGTGTGTGTTGGGACAGTAATCCACAGCGGTTACACACACAGTCACGAGCTTGAGCGATAGACCTCACAGGCTGCATGCACCACTCTTCACCTGCCTGAAGGGGGAGTCGCTCTGGAGAGTCTGTTACTGCATCCCTCCCCTCCCTGGACACGCTGGCCAGTCCAGGCCAGTCCAGTCCAGGTCCAGGCATGAACCTAACCTACATCCATCTGCTCCATCCTCTATATGTGTCTGTGATTTTGTGTCTCCTTTACCTCTCTTGCATTTGATTTACGTGTTTATTTCTTCCTTTTTCTGCTTTGATGAGCTACAAATTCGATATATAACCTCACCCCAGTATATATGTATATGTATGTGTATGTGTGTGTGTCTGTGTATGTACGTGTGTATGTGTTTCACTTTGTTCCCGCTGAAATGAAACAAGCTTCCCTCCGTATGGCTTGACGTCACCTGGCTTTTCTTTGTTTCTTTCAGTGTCAGATAAAGAGAGATTTGGGTTTGCTTTTCTTTTTTTCTTTTTTTTTTTTCTTTTTTTTATGAGACACATATGGTTCACTTCACATCAGAGGACAGCTTTCAGTGAGTTCCTTTGCCCTTGTTTTTTTTTTTTTTTTGGTTTTGTTTTGTCACGACAGTCAGCGACCTCAGCCCCCAGCAGCAGCAGCAGCAGCAGCAGCAGCACAGCACTTAGCATTACCAAAGAAAATCCATTAAACTAAAGGTGAGAGTAAGTATCTCTGGGGGACAGTCTCGGCCTTCTGCTCGGGCCAGGCTTTAATGGAGGCCCTCGAAGGTGGACCGTTTCGGTTCTCAGAGAGCCCTCCCTCAAGCAGAAGCTGTAATAAGTACGGAGTCGCTCTGAGAAAGAGGTCAGGAAGGTCATAGTCTCAAACAGTCAGCCCCAACACAGAACGCAACACATGCAAACTAACATTAGACTGTGGGTTCCTGAGAGGTAAGTGATCACTGTTCAGAAGAAGTCCAGACCACTGCCCCTTCCGGCAACGTCACAGGTCCACCACGGCCTTCAGCTACACATGTCATCCTCTTACTTATTTTATTCTATTTTTTTTATTTTGTATTTATATTTGCTTTTAACCTTCAGTACCCAAATGACGCGCCGGCGTGTCAGAAGCACACCACTGCTAAAACACCGTCGCATACAAAAGTATGCCCTTATTTGGAGCTTCTGTGTGTTTGAGTCAGAAGTGGAGGCTTCAGACATCATAGCAAGCTTTGTTTCATGATCGTATGTCATGTAGAATCGAACTTTGGGGAAAAAAATTTAAATTGACAGTTTAATTATCAAAATCATTAAATATATTTTTATTTCTGATCATAAAAGAAGCGGTAAAACACATGATCTTAGAAGCCCAATCAAGTGTGTGTGAGGGTGGTGGTGGGTGGAAGGGGTGTATGTAAGTGTTGGGCAGCGTAAGCGGAGCTTTTGAATGTTCTGAAGCGATGCAGACAGGATATGAGACACTTATACACATTGTTTAAATATAAGAAAAGAACAAGTAATGCAGGAACAGGAAAGATACCCTCAGGGGTTAATATTATACTGGGGAACACATGCGTGTACAGCACTTTGGTGTTTTAAATGTGCTTTACAATAAAGTAAACTTGATTCTTGCTGAAGCTGGGGACGCTTCATCTTCACCAGGCAGCCGCTGGCCTGTTTATTCTTTGATGTATTTGTACCGTTTCTATCGTTGGTCATGTAACCTATCTGACATAAATCACTGCTGTGAATCTGATGGTGAGATAGTGGGCCCGGGGGAAATCTTTCCCCCACATGCTCCAGCTTGTTCATGTTTCACATGCATGGATGGAGCTCCTGCCAAGGTCCACACTACCACTGTCACGGGACCATTTTTTTTTGCTTAAGATTAGATCTGTGGTCCGTAAGTGCATGCACATAGGCATCTTTCAGTATACAGTACAGTTCAAAAGTCTGGAATGTTTATTAATATATAAAAATTGTTTGTGTATAAAACCGTTCTGAGATGATGCCAATATTCTATTCTACACTTTGTATGAAGTTGTAAAAATGGACAAATAAATAAATAAAGGCTGAATGGAGCTTTAAATGATATAGTAATAATATAGTAATAATACTGTAGTGATACAGTAATAATACAGCATTAAGAATGAACTAAAAATATTTTCAAAATAATAATATCCAGAATCACGTTCAAAAGGCGTGGAATCAGATAGTCATTCAGTAATTTTGTGACATAAAGTTATCAATAAATAATTACAATTTATTTGTAGTATTTTTTACAGTGTCAATTTTTTAAAAAATTATGCATAAACCACCTGTTTCGGTGTCTAGTTTGTAACCTTTCAGTCTGCACTGTATAGCGTAGTAATATTATTAGTATTATTATGCCTTTATTAATACAGGGGTGGTTAACCCACTGAAACCAAGGTGTTATTAAGAGTTTTATAATAGGTTTATAATGTTGTGTATATAATAAATACAATTATTAAAAATGTTAATAAAGAACAAGAAAGCGAAACAAGTTGGAACAAAAATGGTGTAAAATGTTTAGAGCAAATAAAACGGCTTACAACTAAATATACAAAGGAAAAATCTGGTGAATGATTTTTTTTTTTTTTACTAAAAATGTATTACTAAATTGCACTTTTATCAATAGTGACAACTATTCAGTTAAAACCAAATTATGAAACTATGGAATATGAAATAGGGGAAGCCAAAACATAAGTGTAATTGGTTTTACAGTGACGGATTAACATGTTTTAAGACTGAAGCTGCAACACTAGCTGACAGCAGATCAGTTACTGAGGAAATTTAGTTACAGCACCTTTAACCACTCGTTTCTACAGCTAAATCAAAGCATGGCACATTTAGAATGTGATGCTGGAAAAAGATAATAGATTGTCGAATGTAGAGGACCATATCAGTTCATGGTATAAAGTACCTTGTCTTGCAGGTGAGGACATGGTCCAGTTTGACCACTAGTGGACACTAGATTACAATAAGGGGTGCTCTTAACCAGGGTCTTTGCTAAATGCTGAATCCCGACGTGCTCAGCCATCTGCCTCTGGAAGACGAAGCGTCCCTGCTCCCGCAGTAATGGAGCACAGAGTGAGAGAAATAGAGAGTTTGACGGTCTTAAACGAAGCCGTCTCCCCAAACGCAAACAAACGGGCAGCCGCGAGTGGTGCAAACAGAGAGATAGAAGAGTTCCGTCCTTTTTTTTCGTTTCCTCTCCCCGCAAGCTAGAAATCCAATTACCTTAGTGCGGGTGCCTTCATTTTATACACACGCGCACACACACACACACACTGCATCAGACCGCTGCACGTGTTTGCACGTGTTCTGCAAGCCGTAGCGAGAGGCCTTCGTGTTTACCAGCATCTCCTCAGGTGCTCACATGTGTTTAAGCACTAATGGGTCGGACTAAATGACCATTTGTACTGGTGGCCTCTTGCTTCTGTGTACAAGTTCGAGTGGAAGCAGAGGGGCAACCTGGACTTCTTCATGAACGTGAGAAGGAAGAGTGAAATATTGTGTGTGTTTTTATTCCCTCTATGGTACAGTATACTGTCTGCAGAATGTTGAGTACGGCGCTCCTGCTGGCCGTCCTTGTAGGCCGTTGTGGGCCTATAGTCACAAACCAGAGCTCTGACAAGCAAAGGGTACTCTTTAACCCCCTGTAAGCTCGTCCCTCAAATGATAGTAGGACTTATCCTGAAATTTTATTCTGACTGCCTTTCAACAATGCGAGATGTGCCGGGGGTTAGAGAGACAGACACTCTTGGACTGGTCAGCTGGCTGGCTGAGACCCTGGCCTCCCGGAATCACGTTTCTACCAGTCAGCACCTGTTCAGACAGTGACGTTCGCTTCAGACGTGATCTCAGAGGGTCCACAAGCTGAGCTCCAGAGACCCTGCATCAGCCTCCTGTTCTCCAGGGAGGAAGCTCAGGAGGTGGGGGCAGTTCTTTGAGGAGTAGGTGGAACAGAGTAGTGGATAAGAATCCCATTTCATATCCTTATTATTCCTTTCACCAAAAGGACCTAAACCCATCAAAGCCTATGGGGGAAGTCTTTCAGGCAGGGTTACACAGAGAGAGATTATACCTTGAAGCTTCCAGAGGCCATGGCAATGCTATCATACAAATTAAAGCAGCAGATTCTAAATCCTCTGTGTTTGGCCAAACAAGCAGTTTAGCCTCCCACTTACTGTAATTGCAGCAGGTTTTTAGGATCTACTGGGACATTATTGTGTCCCCGTCCATTTGACAACAGGATTAATTCCCTGATGATGACAGTTAATGAGTACTGATATTGCAAATGAAGGACAGCTGTACCCCGAATCCTGAATGACCTGAATAGGGTCCGGTACTCTGTGACAAAAATCATCAAAATGAAAGAGGTTGGTGTTTATCCAAGCATTGAACTTCAGCTGTCATGCCTAAAAGTAACTACTGCTAATAATAATCACAAGAATAATAAGAGTTTTTTGGCACAAATGTCAACTGCTGATCCCTAAATCATTTGAGAGGCACTATCTTTTCCCGGGTTTGAGCTGATCTCTGTGGACAACCATGTCACTGTCAGATATCGAGGCCCTTTTTTGCCCTAAAATGGAGTGGACAATCGATTTTGACATTTGAAGACTTTGTGAATACGCTTCAAGAGAGAAAGGGGGCTGGAGTGAGATAATCCACTAAAGCTGTACAAAATAAATCCGTTTGCGATAAACAAGGATGTGAATAGAGCTCCTTATGTAAGAGAAGACCCAGCAAAGGCCTGGTGGCAGGCATTAATAAAAGGAGCTCAGCGATGGGTCAAGTCAGTTTAGGCTGCCTTGAGCATGAATGGCCGAGTGCTTCTTGCCCTGGCCATTAAATCAGTGAATGCAGCAGTAGTAGTAGCCTGGTCTAATGGCTGGCCGCCGGGCCCTTACTTGTCTATGAGGCAGCACAGAATAGAGCTTTAATCAGGCCTGAAATTTTTGTCAGTACCCAAATATATCCTGAGAACATTCTGTCCTACCTCATACAACTGCCAGCTGTAGCCCGACAAAGCTTATCCCCAACCTGACCACCACTATCCAAAGACCTTATAGCTATTCAATCACCTGTCCAAATTTAAGTTTAACTTTCACTTGAACAGATGTATTCATCAATTAGTGCTTTCAGAGAGTTTGTAGTCTGGTCAGACCTTACATAATGGACCTCCAGGCCTACGTCTGACCAACAAGACCAATCTTTGGTCAGCAAATGTTAGAGAAAGGACGTCCAAACCTGATCAAACCTGGCATGAATAGTTGGGTCCTGTTAGGTTTGGACAAATATTTCAAACTGAAACATGCCCTTCAGGACACTACCACAGACAAGTTCTGAACCATGTCTGAGAGGACCCACCGTAGACAAGTTCTGAACCGTGCCCTGCAAGACAGACCACAGACAAGCTCTAAACCATGTCCTGCAGGACCCACCATAGACAAGCTCTAAACCATGCCTGGCTGACCCACCATAGACCAGTAAAGTCAATGTGCTGCAAACCCTCAGATTAATTATGCAGATGACCCAAAAGGTGATGAACAACAAAACAGAAAGGCTTTGGAATGGGATTATATCTGTCTCAGAGGGTTAGGTTTTATACTTCAGGGTAAACGTATTAATGGACGGAGGTGAATACCAGTGCCTCTCTCTCAGCCTTGTGGACCCTCAGACTGGTGTAAGCAGTGTAGAGTACAGTCCTGGCTAAAGCACTGGGACAGTCCTTCCCCTCTGCCTAGCACAGGCCAGCCTAAAGCTCGCACCAAAGCGAGCCTAATATACCACGAGTCAGCATCACCGTGGACCACTATGAACTCATTCGGCTTTTAAAGCTTTTACATTTTGCTGAGAGAGTTTCGCAGAGGGGGAGGGTTGATACCCGCAGGCCCGGGGAACAGTCTCCCCATGGCCGGGTGCTTGCGGTAAGAAAGTCTTTTTAAAAAATGTGTTTGAAGAAGCCAGGTACGTATGATGTCAAGAAAACCAAATGTTTTGCTGCTTTTAATGCTCTTATTTTCAGTTTGAAGCACCGTAGCTTTTCCATGTATCTTATGAGTTGACATTCGGATCCTAATGTTTTCTTTCTAGTTATTCATTTTGCAGAGAAATTCATTTTCCCATAATCCCTGTAGTCAGTTTTTGAATTAATTTCAGCTTCTTTTTTTTCCCAGAAGGATGTTCTGTCTGCTTGAAATTTCAATTATGTTTTTCTCTTGATTTGTTTTCCATGAAATGCCCTTATCATCTGTTTGTTGTTTGGGTTGAACACATGCCTTCGCTTATACAGATAAGCGGCACTGTAATAATGAACTGGGCTACTTTCAGAAAGAATGTCAAAAAGAAAGAGGAACAATTTATTGAAATTTAGAAAATAGACGAGCAGCCGCGGTTCCTTCAGTGTGGAGCGGCTGCCGGGTTAAAGCTCGCTGCCTCTGCGTTCCTGCTTTTACAGTTACTCCATGGACTGTCAATACGAATAAAATTGACCTATCATATTGATTTAGAGCCTCTCACATTTTGTAATTTTGCACATGCTAGGGCAGAGTGCTCCACAGAACCACAAACACCAAGCTGAAAAACATCCATTCGGATGCTGATAAAACGGCCCCCCTCTGGTGGCGATGCGATCTCACCCGCACCAAGAGCACCAGCTGAAACAGATCCTATCTCACGCCCATGTAAAAAAAAAAAAAATCCGATGGTGTGATAAGCAGCAGGACAGGACTGTACACGCCAAAGCTAGTCACCGCCTGCTACACCTGCGGTCAGCATCCAGCTGCATAGCATTAGCGTAGCCCAAATTCAGCTGGGTTGAACTCTAGCCCATTGGGATGGCCTGCTTTTGAAAACAAAGTTGTTTTCGTAGTCATTCATGTTTCATAATTATACACGTCATGTTACCTTCCTCTTCTGTTCACATTTGCATTTTGCCCTTTGAATCAGTTTGTTCGTTTTTGGTTCTCTATCATTGTTTTTTGTGTTCTTTTTACGCTCTTATGTTCAGTATTGTCGTTGCTTGTCTTTTCAGTTTGGTTTTTCCCTTTTATCATTTTCTTTTTCTCTTTCCCATCTTTTCGTTTTTTGTTTTCCACCCTCCCTTTTTCCCCCGCCCCTTCCCTCCTTTCCTCCTCCTCCTCCTCCTGCTCCTCCTCCTCCCTTCCTTCCTGCCTGAGCAGAGCCTTCCGCCCCTCCTCAAGAGATTAAGTGCTCCAGCCCCAGCTCCACCTCCCTGTTGGTAAGTTGGCGCCCCCCGCCGGCTGAGAGCCAGAACGGGCCGCTGGCCGGGTACATAGTGCGCTACACGATGGCGGGGGGCGGAGCCGAGAGCAGAGCCGAACCCGCCGAGGAGCTCCAGGTGCCAGCTGCCTCCAGCCAGATATCGCTGCAGCGGCTGGAGAAGTGGACGATGTATCAAATCACCGTGGCTGCCGCCACCGCTGTGGGGCCCGGACCAGAGAGTGTGCCCCTCACCTGCCGCACGGATGAGGATGGTACGAACTCTTTGCTTTAAGTAAAGGACTTAAGCAGTGTTGTGTAGAAGATTTATAGAAACTGAACCATAACATAATTTTTTTTTTTTTTTACCATTTTGCAACAAAATTTTCAGCCTCTGCAGTAAAATGTTTGTTCATACTGTACTATAGTTCAGTCTACATGAGTGAAGCACCCATTTAGCGCCTATAGATGGCAGTAGCCATTGAAAGGCCTGCAAATCTTTTACCTCGTTCCATAGGTTCTATACCCGCCTTACTGTATGTGATATCAAATTATAATACCACTCTTATGGTCAGTTGGTAATACCTAGTTAACTACAGTAGCTAATGCTGTGGTTATCAAACAAGTCTAAAACAGATGAGTCGTTGAATTTTCAGTTTAGTTTGTATTATACCTAAAAAACTGCACCCAGTCCAAACAGTACCACCTTTCACACCTATATTCTACAAATAACCCTTGAAATTAATATTAGACTAATGTGATATTATATTTAGTCATTTTGTCATTATTCAGAAGTCCCAGTCTACCGCTTCTCATTAGGTTTAATGAAGTTTTTGCCAGGATTTTGTGAGTAGTTGTTTGAGATTACCGTGCAGCATTATTTTGTTTTTCTTGCAGTAGCAGAAGCTATTCAGAGGTGGCTTAAAAGTTCCCAGAAGACAGTATACAATGGCTTGCTGATGTACACTGCAGGAGCTTATAAAGGCGCTTCCAAGCCATCTGAGTTCCTCAGTTTATTGGAACTGTGGGAAAATGCTGGTTTTTATGGAGACCTTTTTTATTTCGAACGCCTGCTTGCAGTCGCTGAGGCGGACAGGCAGCTTATGAGCTTTGAAATGATCCTCAGCTAGCCGCCGGTTGTAAGAAATTGTGCCCGACATCACCGCTGACAAGTCTTCCCGGCTGACTGACAGCTGGAGTTCAGGGGACAAGCTGCTAATCGATACAGAACGCCCCGCGCTGTTCTTCACCAGCCTGGCACTCACCGCTCCATGATGGATGTGTGTGTTTGCGAGGCAGGCCCTAGGGTCCTCTCTCCGGTTAGACTGGTCAGACGGGGCCATGGACCCATCCAAAAGGGAAGTGTTATTTAGAAAGTCTGTTCTGTACGTTCCCAAAAAAGTCCACATCACAGTGTTATCTGAGTGCCATTTTATAACTGAGTATACTTATTTTATTTTGTTTAACTGGCATTAATAGATTTGGACCATCAAGCAATTCAAATAATTAATCACTATTAATTCCGTCTGTCTTATTTGGCCAAATTAGACCCAAAGGTGCTGAAAGTGTCGCTTTAAAAGCCATTTAAATGCTGTGTTGAAACGACCCTCACAGATTCTATCACAGCAGTATACAGGGTGTGCAGCTGGGCTTCGGCCTGCACTGCTACAGATGGATTGAAGGATGGTGATGGGGTCCAGTTGAGAACCTGTTCCAAATTATCTGATCCATCAGAATGCCTCTGAGGTTATCGGTTCCTTTTATCGGTGCTGACTGTTTTTCTGATAGTTGCTAATGCTGTAGCTAGCAAATTGCTAAATTTTCTGTTTAGCCTGTCAGTCACCTAGCTAAAAAACTGTGCCCAATCCAAACAGTACCACTTTTCACATCTATACACAACAAATAACACTCAAAATTAATATTAGAAAAAAATATTATATTTACTAATTCCGCCATTATTCTGAAGCCTCGCACTAACGTCCCAAGTTACCTTCACAGATTCTTACAGCAGCGTACAGGGTGTGCAGCAGGGCTTCAGCCTGCACTGCTACAGATGGGTTGAAGAGTAGGGATCGTTGCCAGTTAAGAACTGGTTCCAAATTGTCTGATCCTTCGGAATCGTATGTCTATGCCTCTAACATTGTTCCAAAGTGTGACTTTGTTTCATTAAGAAATAAGACAACAGTGATACTCGCAGTGTCTCCTAAATGATCATTTTAAGTCAGGCGGGAACAAAAACAATATGCTGGAACATATTCTGAGTGCCACTGCTTCCCAGGCGTGAAACATCAGTTACTGAGGGTAAATATTTTATGCTATAATAACAGTAGCAACATGCAGACAGACTTAGCTATTTCTTTAACTATGAAAACCTAAAGGAAAATGAATACTATTATTATTAAGCAGAATATTCATACTATTAAGCAGGCATTCTACACCCTATTCAGACTCGAGAGATAATAAAATAGCTGCACTGATGCCGAAAACCCACATAGACTTTTTTGTTCCATTCAGAAAATTGATCAGGAGTCAATAAGGGAAATGATAATGGAATTGGTACTGGTACAGTTTGATTAATTGCCTTCGCATTTGAAGGACCAAACTAGGGCAATGGTTTAACACTGCAAAAAATGACTGTTTATTTAATATCTTATTTAATAATAATTTTCTAACTTTGACAGCTCCAGTTTCAGTTTACTTGAGTTTGGCAATAATAAAGTGAAGTGCTTTTCATTTATTTAGTGATAAAACATATGAGTCGTCCATTCATCCAGCATAACTACAACACTGTCATGCCTCTATAGATTTCTGCAAATCATTACAAATCACACTGTGTGACGTGTGTGTGTGAAAGTGTGTAGATGTACGATGGTGTGTAGATGTGCGATGGTGTGTAGATGT
>JBBPCZ010000040.1:8641116-8652125 GCA_037974445.1 Brycinus macrolepidotus | reverse complement strand
ATTTATGATGGTGGGTGTGAAGATTGTTATATGTACTATGGTGTGTGTGGAGGTGTGGAGATGTGCGATGTTGTGTGTGAAGGTGTGTAGATGTACGATGGTGTGTGTGGAGGTGTGGAGATGTGCGACGGCGTGTGTGAAGGTGTGTAGATGTGCAGTGGTGTGTGTGAAGGTGTGGAGATGTACAATGGTGTGTGTGAAGGTGTGTAGATTTACGATGGTGTGTGAGGTGGTGTGTAGATGTACGATGATGTGTGTGAAGGTGTGTGGTGTGTGTGAAGGTGTGTAGATGTAAGATGGTCGGTGTGAAGGTGTGTATGATGGTGTGTAGATGTATGATGGTGTGTGTGAAGGTGTGGAGATGTGCGATGGTGTGTCTGAAGGTGTGTACAGGTGTGTGCTGTGTTTTGATTGGCTGGTCAGTAGATGTAGGTCATAGCATCTATGACCTACATCGGGCCACCCTTTAGGAGAAAAGAGCAAAGAAATCAACACAACCAAAGAAATGTTTCGCAATTGTCATCTTTCGTCCAGGAACAGCCCAAAATTGCCTGAATGGCTGTTATCACCAACCAGTTTTAAATGCGTGTCCTCAACCGGACACGTAAATGTGTTAAAAATGACACATTTGCCCCATATAGGAGTCATATGAAAGATAAACGGGTGACCTCTACACACACGTTTCATCTGTACGCAATAGGTGTCTTTCACTGATGGAGTTGGGTACCGTTTGCTCCTGAGAGCGATGCACAATAAACGCAGCATTTAAACACCAAGGCCTCGTATAAACAGATTTTTCATTAGCTTTCCCGTCCGAGGCTGCGGGCCGACAGGCAGCAGACAGTGGATTGTTCTGTGGGGAGGAGAAAGCGGTGATAAAGCAGAAGCGGGCTCCGAATGTGTAAAGGCGAGATATTTGATTTGAAGTCTCTTAAGTCAGTAAGTGCATTTGAGACTTGTTTCACTTAATCGAATGGCGTTTACGCTGAAGGCAGCAGGATAGAGTTGCTGTGCGGCTCCTGGGTGATGCTGCCAGCGTGAGGCCCAGCCCGTCGGTGGGAGACTCCACTGCAGTAATAACAGTCAAATAAAGAAAGAGAGGAGACACGAAATTGATCTCTTTTGTCAGAACAGCGTCTAATGCAGCACTGAGCCGCACATGGTGTGGAGGGAAAGTTCAGAATCTGCAATTTCCGGGGAATTTCTCCCCTCGTTTAAAAGAAACAGAGTGAGGAATTAGGGAGAGATGATGATTCTGATGTCAGATTGGTGTCGATATCGATCGGCAGATAAGTGTTCCACAAAAATTTGCTAATGACTAGATGTGACCAATATTTCATGACTTTTTTTACGTTTAGGTGACACAGTGCTAATATATTTGCGTTTTGTCTTTTTCACTGATACAGGCATTGGCTCTGAATTCCCAGAGAATAGAGTGTCCCTATAAAATTTACTCTGTGCATTTGTTAACACTAGACTTCTAAGAGTTAAACCAAGCTGTTTATACTTAAACCAGGTAGGTGGAAAAAAAAAAGAAAAAAAAATCGAAATCAGTATACTAAATATTAAATCTGGCTCAGGCTGTCAGAATTACACTATAAGCAAAACGAATTGCAAATAGTCCCCAAAAAAAGGTTTTTGTGACAACAGTAACAATAGGGATTAGAAATATGAATACTTTTTCAAAAATAGAAGTATAATAGTGTATATAATAGTATATGAAATGTAACTGTGTAATATAAAAGTTATAATAGTGTGTTTGTTTTGTAGAAACACATCATCTACAGGGAGAAAAATCTCATAATTTCTGTTTGCTTGCTGAATTTAATGTATGGTAAAAAAAAAAAATAAATAATAATAATCTAAACATTAACCTTATAATCAGGAGATCAATAGTCTGATCGCTGTCAAGGCCACAGCCATGTGACCCAGAGAGCGTTACTATCCTCTCTCTGGTCGGGTAGGATGGGTCTGGGTCTCCCCCATAACTCTGGCCTGCTTTACCATCTTTTAGCTGATGTAACAGAACTGGACATTAATGTTCTCCTCCAAGCATGGTGAACTGTCCGATTACGTCATGTGTGCAGCAGTTGGTGTTGTGGAAGAAGCACACGCTAGCATTCAGTGTACCAACATCACATGTAACAGAAAAAAAAATTCATTTTCAATGAGTTTTGATATAAAACCTTTCTTTGAAGAACCAGCGAAGAGCCTTTTGTCCTGTTTTTCTGTGTAAGACTGAATATCTTTGTGTCCATAGTTCCCGGGGCGCCCCCTCGGCGGGTGGAGGTGGAGGTGATCAACTCCACGGCCCTGAAGGTGATGTGGCGCTCGCTGACGCCAGGCCGGCAGCACGGGCAGATCCGTGGTTACCAGGTGCATTACGTGCGGGTGGAGAACGGAGAGGCCCGCGGGCTGCCGCTCATCAAAGACGTGATGCTCGCGGACGCTCAGGTAGGACGACCCTTTCACACGCAGCTTCAGGTACTCAGAACACTAGGACCACTGTGACCTCACAATTTCATATTGGGATATTTTAGGCATAGAAATATTGCGGTGTTTGAAACAAGCGGTTCAAAAATTCACCCCAAAAAGAAAAAAATCCCAAATGAAGCTTATTATAACTAATTCTAACAATAAAAAGGGTATTTTTAGAGCGTTGCTGTCCATAGTAGAGCCCGCAGGCCAAGGACACTTGATTGGTCCACCAGAAATTTGCCCCTCCCACTCCTCCAGCCAATATTTAAATATCATCTATTTTTTTTTTTTTAGCCTTTTTCTTTTAATTTTTTTTATTTCACAGTACTTTTAGTAATAAAGCACATTGTACAATGCTGTAGATTTGTCATTGGCCACAACACAGAATATGGAAAATCACATACAGCTAATAATAAGCTAATAAATCTAGAAACATAGATCTCTCAGTTTGATTTGTTTCTAAAAGCACACTGAATAATACTATAAAGCAACCTTTTTATGGGCGAATTGTTACCCCTGAAAATGTTATTTTTGAGGTCATACTTTAATTGAATATTACTATCCAATTATAATCAGCCATGCGATGCAGTTGAATGGATCAATTGATATGTTTTACACCCCTGCCAAATACCATATAAACCCACCTGCTTACTAAAGGGCTTTGAAATATTTTATCCTTCTTTTATAGCCCCTTGTCCACATTCTGAACCCCGAAGTGGTCTATAAGCTCTTATCTTCCTTTAGGGTGGAACAGCATAGACAAACCTTAGAGGAGTTAAAGCTTCCAGGCCCGGTGCAGATAACAGGGCGCTGAAGCTGATTACTTCACCGGTGTCGAGCACCGAGCACGCCGCTCAGAGAGAGATACCTGAGCATTCAGACCGCAGACATACAGCGAGACTGTGAAAATAGAGAGAAGTGGAAAGTTTTTCTGTGAAGCAGAGCATTGCAAACAAAATGATAAATCTTCAGACCCTCCATCAGAAGGCATCAGAAGGCTTTACATGCTTATAGGATGTAATTATTGGGTTTTGTAGTTATATTTAACTCGATTCCTCGATTTTATATCAGAAATGTACATTTACTGTCAATTATTTAACTGTCTTAAGTCAGTTTTACTAAGTTCTCTTTTGGAATAAGCAATTATATCAGCACCAGGAATGTTCTGTTCATCAGGCAGCATACTCGTTAACGTTAGTCAGATGTTTGAGCTTGGCTGTGAATGATTAAGCACGCTATGAGCATCCACTCGACTAAATATAGTACAAAACGACTATAATGTTAAGTATTTTGTGGTCTTAATAGTTAATGTTTAATTTTTTAAAGGGGATACCACCAATATTTCAAAATATAAAAAAAAGTTTTATATGTTTACAGACTCAGATTTCTTTGCAGTGTTGGTGAATGGAACCAGACGTTGCGATTATATAGGCACGAAACAACCGTCAAGTGAGCCTGCTCATGTCTTCTGAGCTTCTATATGTACGCTGATGGTAAATGAATGGTAAATGAATTTAAAGTGGGGGAAAAAAAAATATTTTCTCTTTGATGACTATTTCTCCCTTAACCCTTAGAACGTGAGCAGCACAGATCCGAGCTGGAAGCGCAACAAATGGTAAATCATCATCATACGGCCAAACAGCTCCTAATATGGAAGTTCCCCCGGTGTGTGTTGATGCTCAAGGTGTCAGATGTCATGCTGAGCTTTGTTTGGTGTTCCTGTGTCAAGTAGAACCAAAGTTACTGTAATTTAAAAAACATGTAATAATAATAAAAACCGCTACTGGGATTTAAAAACGGCGTCACACACAAATGAACATAAAGAACAAAAATGAACAAATTTCTTTTATTTTAGGTTTTAGAAACAAACGGAAAAAACACAAGATCTTCAAACCCAGGAGAACTTTCAGGATAGTCTCCGCCCACAAGTGGGTGTTGAAAACCCACAGAGGGAGGGGCTCCGGAGAGCGGCCGAGCAGCAGCGCGCCGAGAGAAAGAGCAGCAAACGGCGAGTGTGTAGGAGAACAAACAGCGGTTCTAGACTGATTTACATCGATTATATTTACGGAAATCAGAGTTTACTGATACACTTTAAGGGTTAAAGCACTCGTGCCCTTCATGTCCGTACACTCTATAAATGTGTTTAAGTCCAAAACCTTCTCAAATCTCTGGTATAACAATGTTGCAGGGAACCAGGCAGTGCATTCATAATTAATTCCATCTTACTTTCTGTATGGGAGCTATTAGAAGCAGACATCTGGTTCCATTCACCTCCACTGTAGACAATACAAATAAATAGAAGCTGTGAAATTTCCATTAATAATCTCAGATGACATTCAGTCACGGTTTGTCTTTACTATAGTACAGAAGTAATTCCAACTCTTCTCTGAGGAGGTGTCCAAACATTTTCCACTACTGTAAATGAAGTACGTGTAGGTGCTGCTGCATCATCAAGTGCCTGAAGGTCCAGTCTTTCATGGCCAATTTCAGCATCTTTTCATGGATCCAGATGAAGTAGAATTATTCCACCTGTGGGAGCACATTCCAACATTTATTCACTTATTCGCTCCTCGGCAGGGCGTTCAGGAACCGGGGAGGCGTTAATGGAAGCGAACGTGCATAAATTACTGTAAATCTATTCTTTATGTGTGGCTATAACTGGATCCTGCAGATGGGTTGGGAAGTCTCGCTGGAATGAGAGAATAAAGTCCCAGACTGACAGGCAGAGTGAGCCGAATGCTTGAACGGTTTTGGGCTGCTTTTTTTTCCCCTCCTCTTTATTTTTCTATCCTTTTACCTCATGACCTACTTTTAAAACACTTCGGAGACGTCTGCTTCAGTGACACTCTCTTCCCTCCCTTCCTTTTTCATATTCTTCTTCTTTCCCTTCTCTCTCTCTCTCTCTCTCTCTCTCTCTCTCTCTCTCTCTCTCTGAAATTGCTTTCTCTTGCGCTCTCCTCTGTGGGGGGGGTCAGTGGGAAACGGACGACACGGCCGAATATGTGAGTACGGAGATGCCGAGCGCCTGCTGTAGTCAGAAAGCACGCGGTGTTGCATCACCTCCAGCGCTCAGAGTGGACACGGCCAGCCCAGCCCGGCCCGTTTAAACAGGCTTTAAAGCTACGGCTGGGGTGCTATTGGGCTCTTTGATCTACGGCGAGCATGCCGTACCAGTGAGAACGCACCATTGATGACATGCCAAGAGGATGATGCAATGCCAAGTGCTTGTTAATGCCTGACCGTATTTCGTGTTTGTGTGTGTGTCTGTGATGTGCCTTGTTTTGCAGTGGTGCTGTGAAGTGTTGTACTGTGTTTGTATTGTGTTGATGGTGTCAAAAAATATGCACAAGGGGCGAACAGTGGCGGGGCGGGTCATATCGTGACATTTTAGTATTAGAAATATTGCAATATTTGAAATAAATAGTTCCCCCCCCAAAACATCCCAAATGAAGCTCATTGTAAGTAAGTAATTCAGAATCAGAGAACAGTTTAGAACATTGCTTGTTTTCAGAAGGGAAAAAAATGGTGGTTTAGATCAGTGGTGCCCAAAGTAGAACCTGCAGGTCTAGGACAGGTCGATTGGTCCACTAGAAAGTTGCCTTTCCCACTCCTCCAGCCAATTAGAAAACGCAAATTTTAATACCGACTGCTGTTTTAAAGCCTTTTTCCTTTGGTTCTATTTTTAAGTACTTTTAGTACCAAAGCACATAGTACAATGCTATAGAATAAAATATATTTTTTTAAAAAATACCATACATTGACTGAAAATTATGATCTAATCGAGGAAACAGGCCGGCTCTGTTGAGAACATCTTGCCACTGAGTTTAAAGGCGTGTAAAAGTTTTGGCGCCCCTCGTCAAATTTCATGTGGGAAAAAAGTACACGTCCTCTACAGGGGACACATTTTTGCACATTTTACTGCATTATTAGTGTTTATGTGCTGAAGAAAGAAAAAAGTCATAATGTGGCCTAGCCAAAAGTTGTTTTTAATATTTCTTTTTCAATACATTGAACTAAAAATTTGATTGAAAAATTAGCAAAACCTGTCATTTGAATTGTGAGGGGTCAAACCGTATGTAAGTAAAACTATTTAAAGACAGTTTTTCTGCTTAAATAGACAAAATGTAAAGTTAAAAAGTTATCTTTTGGGGCCCCTGTCCCACGACAGAATGCCCCAAGGGCAAATGTTGAAGAACTCTGGATGTGTTTACAGATTAGCTTTTTTTTTTTTTTTTAAATTATTAAAATTTGGTTTGTTGGCTCATATGAATTCCCTGATTCATCCAACAATCCTAAAAAACATCTGTGATTGGACAGGAGGCTTTCAGCGCACAATAAAACATTACAGTACCTTACGTTACATGCATTTGCCAGACGCTGTTATCCAATACGAAGAAAAACATTCTGTAATTGGCTCGAGGCTCATTTGCATATCTGTGACATCAGTGTTCCGAAGGCCAGTACTTTAATAACCATTAGCACCGTCCGCAGACGGGGTTGTTTCCTCTTTCTGCCCTCCCCTCCCCCATTCCCATTGAACTAAGGCCCCAGCTTTCGCAGCAACTACAGAAAATACCACCAAAAGTGTGTGCACACAGATTAGCAGCCGATCTATGGAAATTCATTATTCAGCCGAGCTGTTTGCTCAGACTTCCCCTGTATTAATTCCCCTCGCACGTTTTCTGGAAGGTTCATGGGAGAAAGAGGGAAGCCTGAGGACTTGCCGTCCGTAATGAATTGGTGTTAAATATCAGCGCATGAGTAGCATGTAAAGGTGGAGCTGCCGTTCGGAATTGAGTCCGCCTGTTCAGTGTGGGTGCGCCGCCTTCTGAGGAATTCAGATATATTTCTTAAAGCTAAAATTCAAAATAAAATCAGTCATTAACTCATTCATATCCAGGCATATAGTTTAGTAATTCTTCTTAAGCTTTATTATCCTGTTGCTGCTGTGAATTTGGTAACTTCACACTTTGATTTAGATTAGTAACATCAGGTTGTGTGATGTAATTTGATTAGCTGATTGGTTAAGGACACAGCTTATAATTGGTTCTTATAGGTTGGTAAGAACTACACAGTCCAGATTCATACTGGCTTAATTCATCAGTTATTACTGTCAGACTGTAAAAACGTATAGTTCAGATTCATACTGGAGTACAATCACTCCACAGTTATTACTGTCAGACTGTATAAACAACACATACTGCAGATTCGTACTGGATTAAAATCACTTGAAAATTAACAGACTGTAAAAACTACATACTGCAGATTCATACTAGATTAAAATCACTGATCTTATTGCCCATCACTTAAAGGATCTCCCTGATTTGAATAAGGCTGAAAATATATATATCATGTTATAATATTATAGTGATGAACTGAACCTCAATAAAAAGGGAATAAAGAGGCAGTGAAAAGAAAGTGTATTTTGTGCATTTTGGTGCAGAAGGTCTTCCTCAGGCCTGGAGAAAAGTGTCTTATTTTTCCTGAAACCTAAATGCTGACTGTTCCTCCTGTCCCTGAACTGCAGGAGATGGTCATTGGAGGCCTGCAGCCGGACACCACCTACTCCATCACCGTGGCAGCCTATACCACCAAGGGGGACGGCGCTCGCAGCAAACCCAAGCTGGTGGTGACCAAGGGAGCAGGTGAGCTCTAATGCGGTCATCATGACACACACCCTGATCTTTGCACACTGTGAAATGAGCCCCAGGGAACCTCACTGTGATGGAAAATGAGCAGTGAATGGAACATAATGTTTTGGTGAGGGGGAAAACAATAAAGGGACTGTGTGGAACTGCTGGTGTGAGCTGTGTGTGAGCTGTAGGACTGAGCAACAGGAGATGTCAATAATAACCAGATGCATTTCCGTGAGAAAATGCGGTGTGATTGCATGGTTGCTATAAAACCAGTGTTTGGAGACACTCAGACATTGGTTTTATGGGCAAAAAAAAATGTGTTAAAAAAGATTTTTAGTCATACCGTGGATTTGAACTGGCAACCTTCTGATTCAGTGTCTTACTGCTGAACCACTGAGGGAGCGCTAACTCGTCTTCTCTTAACAAGCCATTTGTGGTTAAGGACTGCTATTATGATTATTTTGCATTAAACTATAAGAAACAATGACGCGTCTGTTTTATAACTGACCTGAGCTTTAGTGTCTTGAAGTCTGTTTGAGTCAATACTCAGCCCCTGATCAACTGATGAAAAATGCACTGCTCTGGATATTAATGGACATTTTGATGTTGGAACGGTTCCAAAATTCTCAGAGGACAAGCGGGGCCTTTTCTGGCAATAAAAAGAACAATAAAAATAAAACTTAAGAAGAACAGTAGTGTTATTGCTGACACAGCTCGTGACCTAGTGGTTAGGGTGTTGCCCCTGCAATCAGAAGGTTGTGGGTTTGAATCCCTGGACTGTTGGCAACACCACTGAAAAACCCTTGAGCAAGGTACCGTCCCCACACACTGCTCTCCGGGCGCCCCTCGTTGGTGGCAGCCCACTGCTTCACTTGGTGAATGGGTTAAATACAGAGAAAGAATTTTACCCTGTTCACACTGTGCGCTGTGGTGTGTTCACACGTGACTATAAGGCTCCACTTTACTTTACTTTACTTTACTACCATTATTGAATGATATAAAACAGAACGTATTCTGTTGTCTGTGTCTTCCATTCCTAAGACTGATCATCTAGCTCAGTGCCGTACTCTGGGGCTCCGGAGCTCGCTGCCTTAAAGCGCTGCCGCAATCTGCCTCTAGCATGACAGGTGTGTGCGCCAATCGCAGGTGTCTGTGTGTGACGGCTCCGCCACAGCTGCCTGTCAGTCTGCGCTCATCACATGCACACATCGGCTCTGACTGATGTGGCTCGGCCAGAAACTCCACCTCTCAAAAAAGAAAACGTTGCCCCCACAGTCCCTCAGAACCCCCAGCCATCCTTTTCTCATTTCTGAGGATGTGGCGAAAGAGCTTAAGTGAAATAAATAAATAAATAAAGCGAATAAAAGAGAAAGCAGAAAACGGACTTAGCCCTTCTTAGGTAAAGAGCATCATGGTCTTTCATGTGACAGCGGGGCAAAGGGAGCTTGGCCAGTGGGGACCTTGGAGGAAGAACTCCAGGCACTTTCATGCTTCATTTCGGGGACATTGTGATGTCAGACAACTTAAGCTCGCGCCTCGTCCCATTGATAAGGGCCGACCCCCTTTCAGGCGATGATGGACCCTCCGTGGCACGCTAAGCGCCGAGTGGAAAAAGAAGCACTCCTCCTCCTCCTTCTCACTGCTGCCTGTGGGAGATAGGCTTCAGAGCTCCATACACGCATGCTAACACACGCACACACACGCACGCACACGCACACACACACACGCGTGGGGTAATACACACACATGCTAATACATACAGACACACACTAATACAGACACACTAATGCATACATGCTAAAATAGACACATTCTAATGCAAATATTCACAAACACACATTTAATATTCATATGTACTGTAACACACGCAAGCCAGCGTACACACCTCCTAGTACATACACATGCTAATATACACTTATGCTAATATACTCATGTCCGTATGTGCTAATACACACACATTCTAATGTAAATACGCCATAATACCCATGTTTATGACTGGGTTGACATCTCAGCTGTCTAAAATTCCTGGGCACTCAGTCAGAGGCTTACATCAGTAAATGCTGGGACAAGGAACCAGACCCCAAACCCCAAAAAGTCATGTGAAATATAAGTTAAATTCATCAAATAAATAGTAAAAAGTTGTTGTCAATAAAATGTCATTTGACCAGTGGTGCCCAAACTATTGTATTTGACTGTATGTTATGAATATAATTCATTTAACTAGATTTCCCTCTCTGTTTTTAGAATCGAGAATAAAAAAAATGATTTTGTGGTATCGACTTTCATGGAATCGGTTTTAGAGGCAACTCCAGAATTTCTGAAATGGAACTTCCCTAGTGACTGGGTGCTTGTGCTCACAATGTAAAGATAAAACAGAACCTGATCATCTCAGTTGGTGTTGTAGAGCTACCTAGCACCTAAACACACACCAGCAGTGCATCTTTCCAAAACAGTTTCAGAGTGAATAGACTCTGAACCACCCAAACCCATTCTTTATATACTATTACTTTCAGTAGATAACACATAGTTAAAATGCAGAAGAAATGAAGATGCTTTGATTCCAGGAATGCATTTGTTTCTTGGGCAACCGTAGTTAACACATACTCATGCTAATGCACATACATGCTATAGCAGACATATCCTAATACATACAGTAATGTGCATAAATCTTGAACCACCCCTCAGTCCTTTCTATTTTGCTTTGAATCATGTTGTTGGTAAAAAAAAAACAAAAAAAACACCATTTTCTGTCAGACTGTCTTATCTTTGTCATACTGAGGAGATTAAATGAAATAAATGTGAACAAATGTTTTACTGTGACAGGCTGCAAAGTGCCTAAAGACACAAGGAGCCTAGATAAAGGAGTTCCAACCACTCAGCATTCAGCACCACCAG
>JBBPCZ010000040.1:8606443-8621085 GCA_037974445.1 Brycinus macrolepidotus | reverse complement strand
CTCTCTCTCTCTCTCTCTCTCTCTCTCTCTCTCTCTCTCTCTCTCTCTCTCTCTCTCTCTCTCTCTCTCTGTGTCCTGATGTCACACAGCCTCCTGCAGCCAGAGAGGGAAAAAAATGACAAAGCAGAGACACAGAGAAAGTGTGTTTGAGTCTTTACTGAGTTATCAAACGCAGTGTTCGGTGTCAGAATTTTGAAGTTTATTAATTCATGTAGCCTCATAAACTCTGTGTGTGGTTCACACAGAACGTCTGCGTTAATTTTATCGCAGCCGAATAATTGAATAATGAGTGATCAGTTGAATTGCAGCATGCTATAGAAGCCGAGTTGCTGAATTCTGTCCATAAATGGTGTGAAACATCAACAAAATCTGTTTCGGTCCGTTCAGTCAGTCGTTTGTTAAGACTTCAGTGATGAGTTTTCACAAGCTCTGGTTGCCATGGATACCAGGAAACCTTAAAGAATCCGACCGAAACCGCTTTTTTTTTTTAGAGTGCTGTGTTATACACTGTTATAAAAATAGATGTGAAAAGACACTCCCTGCATCTCCTCCTCAGGATGGACAGTCCCGGACCGTGCGGCAGTTCCAGTTCACTGATTGGCCGGAGCAGGGTGTCCCCAAATCCGGGGAGGGCTTCATCGACTTCATCGGACAGGTGCATAAAACCAAGGAGCAGTTCGGCCAGGATGGACCAATTTCTGTCCACTGCAGGTGAGCACGCAATTCACACACACGTGTATGTGACTTTCAAACATTTGGAAGCTCTTATTTATAATTGCACTTATTAATTGCACTTTTTAATAATCATATTACTGCGCTGGGCTGGCGTCCCGCCCAGGATGAGTCCCTGCCTCGCGCCCATAGACCCCAGGATAGGCTCCGGGTACCCGCGACCCTAGTAAGGATTAAGAGGTTACAGAAAATGAATGAATGATGGTATAAATAATGTCAGAATCATTTATAAAATGCAGAATAAATTAGACAGGCTGTCATTTTAGCTGCATAATTTCAAGTATTTTTGCAAGTTGAATGTTTGAATATTCAGACCACATGTTTTGTTGATTTTCTAAGTGAAATTAAGGAACACTCATAAATGGCAATTATTTTCCAGTTTTAGTGCACAATTTCTATTGGTCTGCTGAAAAATATGGAATTTAAGTTTTTTTTCCCCAGAATATGATTCATTTAGGAAATAAACAGTAACTGCACATTAAAATGTGCGGAAGTTTGTTTCTCTGTAGGAAATTAAACTTATTTACAATCAACCAAATGTGTCATTTGCACTGCACTGGATGGAATATAATGTATTATTATTATTTTTGCACACACAAACACACACACACACACACACACACACACACTCTCATATCAGACATATCCACACATATAATACAATATATGAGTACAATAAGGTTTAGGCATTTTCTGAAGAAGAAAGCTCCCTTGAGCACATAGAGACATACACACACACTCTCACACATCGCTCTTTACACTGCTCTTAGAAGCCCTAATGGCATCACCAGATGTGTCGCCTGTGGTCCTATTACCCTCCAATAGCCCTCAAGTTATTGTAAATAAGATCCTCCACACCAGTGTCCTTCTTCATGGCAGCAACGCTTAATGCGTCAAGCAGCAAAACAATATGGCCTCCAAATTCACATAAATAACCACCCGGTCGCTTCCACCACGCTGCTCACAGCAACAAAGTGCCTGCGTTTTACAGCGTCATTAGCGCTCTGTTGTATGGACGGCTGCATTATGCAGGTTGTGTAAAATGATGTTTGCGGCAAAGAGCCGGCAATGCATAACCTGTGATGTGTAATACATAACCATACAGAATTACGGCTGCATTATTACAGCGGCCCCGTACAGAGGACGCCTGCTAAATTTATAAATCGTTGCTGTTCTGAGATCTGATTGGCTGAGCCACTTTTGAAACTGTAAAATAGTGAATACACACACATGGCTTCAGCTGTATTCAGGTTCAATACAATTTGACTGCTGTGTTGCTTAGCAACTGGAGCTTATTACTGGTGAACTGCATCGTGTATCAATAATAATGAATTTTGGTCTGTTTCATCATATTTCATTGTCTTTTTACTGTTCTTTTGTCCGAGCAATAAGACACTCAAGGGGATTTTACTACCTTTAAGGGTTAGCCACAACACAGCAATTTCAAGTGGGTCAAAACTTGAATCTTTATATGATCAGTACTCTGCCCCTAATGATCCAGTCGATAAGCTGTATACCAGCAATTAGGACGGGTCAGAGTGTCAGAGTTGGAACTGGGCTAATTTGTCAAGCCACCTCAGAGGAGAAGCAGCTCCAAAATTTTCATCATTTAATAACAATAATATCCGCTATCACACTAATTAAGTTATTTGGTAGATTGAGTAAGAGGGCGATTACTTTGTAGGCAGAGCAGGGCCAGTTGGTGTCTACTTTTTTCCTTCAATAAATGGAATGATTGTATAAACCCTGGTCAGGTTGCCTTTTATTAAATTTAGTTTGAAGGTCCGAAATGATCATGTGTGCAAAAAATAAAAGGAATTGGGGCAAATACTTTTGTTGGTGCTGTATTATTATTATTCAGCCACTCCATTCTCTCCTTTCCCTCTTTCCTCATCTCGCCTCATCGCTCCGTATCTCACTTTTCAAATTCCATATCTAATGGAGTCGGTGGATTTGGTCATTAATTGCCTGAGTGTGTACAGTAAATGGGAGTGTAAATCCTTTTATTCACTGCGTCTCCACGCCTGTCACGTCTGAAGCCCCCGCGTGCTTAAACGGGGTTTGATGAAGTCTAAGAGCCGTGTCGGGAAAATGCATTAAGGAAGATGCCCTTCTTTCCTTGGGTGGAGTGACGGCAACGTCAAAGACACCTTATTTCACGCCGCCTCTCTTTAGAGTCCGGCCCAAACAGGACAAGTCTGAATGCTGATGTTTAACACGACAATTGATCCGTATCTACTGTCATTATATTTTATGACTTTAGAGGCAGTGAGAGAACGTTAAACCACGTCTAATGCGCCCAGCCCGTTTTTCACATTTAGCCTCCTCCTCCGTCCACGTCCACGCCTTCATTTTCAGCCTCGCCGAGTGGAAGCGGCAAAAAATAAATCTGTTGTCATATCAATTATCGTTCCACGGGTGAAGTGGGAGACGCTCGGCAGCGGAGCGGCTTAACGCGACGGCCCCAGAGTATTGCAGGATCAAGCTTAAAACCCCTCCTATTTCAGGCACTGTCATGAAGAGGGAGGCTTAGTGTGCCAGAGTGTGTGTGGGCCCACTACCAGTTTGACACTGGTGTGCCTCCCACTAGAACTGGAAAATGCTAGGAGCAAAATGCATATTTGCTTACTGGAAAATGCTAGGAGGCTTATGGGTCGCGGTCTGTTCTACAAAACCATTCTTTAACACCCCTAAATAGCACACTCCATAGTAGGTGAACAGCGTTAGTCCATACTGCTCATATATGAAAACTAAGCGGCTACAACAGGCTGTCACTGTTGGTATGTCATAAAGAAACGGTGCATTTAAAT
The DNA here is from genome assembly GCA_037974445.1 of Brycinus macrolepidotus. Classification (NCBI taxonomy): domain Eukaryota; kingdom Metazoa; phylum Chordata; class Actinopteri; order Characiformes; family Alestidae; genus Brycinus; species Brycinus macrolepidotus. Next base: position 8,617,543 of record JBBPCZ010000040.1, on the reverse strand, counting down.
GTATTTATTTCAATTTATCCACCAGGAGTGTTGTCACGCCCATTCCGGCTGAAGCTATGAGGAGTGTTTCAGCGTACACCACTTATCTAATACATGGCAACCAATCAGAACAGAGCTTATTTACATACATTAGTCTTAAAGGTCCAGTAACAAAATAAGGAATATAGAGAGAGTCAGCAGGACTGCTTTTGGTGCAACAAATTATGTGAATATAAGAAGTAAAACTGAAGAAAAAGTGTCTGATATGAGTATCAAATGCCCTCATTGGAATAAACGAGGCAGCAGATGCACTTTAAAAAATAAACATGCCAGAAAGTGGACACATATAGAACCATTTTTGTGAATGAAATGTGTGTGAGGAACCATTTTAAAGTTTAAAGAACTTAATGTAAAGGTTCAAGAACCATATGTTCAGAGCAACATCTGTTTAGCAACTTTTCAGTTGTTGCCAGCTGTTTTTTGATTCCGTTTCTGATTGGCTGTGTCTCTGTGTCGTAGTGCCGGTGTGGGGCGGACTGGAGTCTTCATTACGCTCAGCATCGTGCTGGAGCGGATGCGCTACGAGGGCGTGGTGGACATCTTCCAGACGGTCAAAATGCTGAGAACTCAGCGGCCAGCCATGGTGCAAACAGAGGTGAAACATCAGGATTCCCGTTTTTACAACACACTGAGCTTCTGAAAATGATATCGGCATGGTGCCCCCCAACTCCAAATGTAGTTGATGTTAGAAATAAAATGTTTTATTGTGAAGTCTCTCCAGAGAGAGGCTTTCACAGAACAGATCATAGAAATCTTAGATCATAGATTATTGTATAATCATGAAAAACTCTGTGTACTGTTATTATAAAAACTCTTCAAGCTCTTTTGGTTCAAAATCAGACATAAATCCAGATCTAAGCTCCTCCAGGATCCTTCAATAAAATCCTTCAGAAATGTCCTTAGGAATTAATATGAACATTTCATGAATTCAGGTGATTTTTGATTCTTAATTTGGAGAAAAACGTATTTTGAGGACCAGTGAGATTTCTGAAAACGTAGCATTTGTGTGAAAGTTGTCATTAACACACAACATTCTACTTAGATTCTACTGTAAATGAGCTTTCCGGTGAAATTTGATACCACATGATGGAGCCGAGTGTGGGTGGAGCTCAGCCTTCATTAAAATCACTATTAAAGTGGGTAGAGCCAAGCCTTTGTTAAATTCCACATTAAAGTGGGCGGGGCTAAGACTTCACTGATGTCGCCAAAAGTTAGATGCGAGTAGACACAAATGAACACATTTCTGTAGAGTTTTTCCATCGTTTTGATTTGTAGTTTAATAAAAGGTTATGGAAAACTGTTTTGGATGCTGTTTATCCAAAACTTTCAAAAAATAGTTTTCAGGAACAGATCAGTCATTGCTGTCTGTAGTGTCTTGAATTATCTGAAATATCTGTTAACCACATTCTGACCTAAATCTGACCTGACCTCGTGTGTGACCTGTTCTCTTTTCTGTCTCTTTTGCAGGATGAGTACCAGTTTTGCTACCAGGCAGCTTTGGAATACCTAGGAAGCTTTGATCACTATGCAACGTAAAAAGCCATCTTCTTCCTTCTGCCCAGCCCCCCACCCCCTCCACCCCCCTACAGCCTCCTGAGCCATAGAAACTTGCTTGAAACAACTGAATCGATAACGACTATACAACCGAAAAAGATCAAATGTAAAAAAAAAACAAAAAAAATTCAACAAATCCTCTTTTTAAAATAGAATTAAAAAGCATCCATCTGCACCGACGGTGGAGTCTAGAACCGCTGTCCACAAGCGAGACCCCAATTGGACAAAGACCCTGACGGGTGCCCCTTCGGAAACAAGCTCCCTGTTCATCTTCACGAGATGGAAACCAAACACCATCGGCTCAGGCTGCGGGGTGGGATACGATCTGTACGCCGGACCGCTAACTTTACCTCAAGTGTTCTGATGTGGAGGATATTATTATTCATCTCTATGTGGACATGTATTTCCAAAATTGAATCCTGTAAAGATACGACGAAAAAATAATAAAAAAATAAAAAGAAATAAACCAAGGAAGGCACAGCTAGCAGGCATCTGGAAAGGTCAGGACCACGCCTAACCGGTCTCTTTCAGCCAGACGGGATGTTGAAACACGGAGAGCGATTGGTTGATTGACTGAGGTCAGATCCTTCTGTGTTTACAAGGGGGGACGGGGTTTGCCATTTCCAGGAATTTGAAACCTAAGTCGTGATGATGGCAGCAGATTCAGAAGCGCAGGAGGAGACTGGAGTTTCAGGGAACGTGGTAGCAAAGTAGATAGGATTTTTATCACTGCTTAAAAGTTAGTGCACTCCTCTGCAGCCTGCGTGGTCCAAATCCTGAACCACTGTCCGCCAGGAAGGGCAGCTGTCTGATAAACACTTGGGGGGGGGGGGGGGGGTTGGGGGGGGGAGCAACAGCAACCAAAAGTTTTACAAAAGGGGGCAACGTAGAAAAGGGTCATTTTCCACAAAAAAAGACTACATTATCTACCGTGTGTGTTTCTCCAGCACTCAAGGTGCGGGCAGTCTTTCATTTCGGTGCTTTTGAGGACAAAGCTAGCTACTGTTTTCGGAAACACACCAATGTAGCTTCGAAAAACACCAAGAAAGGGGGAGGCATCTTCGACCATTGGCCAGGGCATGAGGACCAAAGGATTCTTCGCCGAGCTCAGCGTGTTTCTCCGGATCCTAGCATTCATTACCTTTGACTGGTTTTACCCCCACTGGAGGACACGAGGGGGGGATCGTCTGGTGGGTTCATTCTGGTGTCTTTTGCAACTTACGGTGACTTTTACATCTCCGGTGACCAACGTTCATTGCCATAATTCTGAATGGCTGTCCTCAGACTATCTTTCCTTTCATTTTTTTTTTTTTTTTTTTTGGCTCTCTATACCAAACATGCTGCTTTAGCTATGTGATGCTGTACGTTAATGTGTGATGGAAGAGAACGAATGGAGTCTGTGAAAGAGTATAAGTCCATATACTAAATATATGAATATATATGAAACACTCATGATGTGGTTTCCACCAACCTTTCTCCAGAATAATAGGACATCTCGGATGTTCCTCAAAGCATTTCAGGTCTCGCAGGAGAAACTAATGTCCCAAGTTTGAATACCTCCAAGGCCCTTCTCGATTTCATCACGACGGTCCTCGCATTCTTTTCGTTTTTGGCGTGAATCCCGACCTGGCTATGAGTGAGCAACCAAGCAGCGGTCATGATCGGTCTGGATATATTGAGCTAAACCACAACAGAACCAACAAAAATGATGGATCAAACTTCATGCATCACAAAAAACAAACCCGTTCACATTGTGGGTGGGATTCTTCAGACTTGGTAGAGGTCTGCTGGGGAACGCTTGAACAGTGGATTCTTCTCAGAGCTTTGGGATTAGTTGAGCGTACTAACTGCGCGATGGAAGGAGCCGTGTGTAGTCTTTCTTATTTCCAAAAAGCCTTATTGTTGTAACATTATACAAAAAAAAATGACGTTGTATTATTATGATTATTGTTATTTTACTTTACTCAGAAGACCTTTTTATTTCTCGGTTTAGTTTTATAACAGAGATACCGTACTCTTTTTTTTTGTTTGTTTGTTTTATAACTAGGAGGAGAAAAGAGATCATTTTGTTCATATTATGTTAAAAGACATTCTATTTTTTCACTATAGAAATGTTAAGTAAAGCATGTGCGTGTGTATGTGTACATGCATACGCGTGTAGGTTATGGATGTATAGATACACACACACACACAGTATATTTAAATGCAGAATATAAAGATGTATCCAAATCTTAGAATAAATAGCATTTTGTTTGGGTCCTCTTTTTTATCTTTACTCTTTTGGTTCCACCCATGAACTTTTTGAACAACGTGATTTTTTATTTATTATTGTTTTTTGTTGGTTTTTTTTTTATCATGAATTCAGCCAGTTTCTCTTGAGGGATGGAGGGGAGTTCTGGCTATCATGTATTTTCTTTTTTCTTTCTTTTTTTTTTTTATTCCTCCTGCTCAGATGGTGAGTGGATGGGTGGCATTTTGATTGTTCTAGTTATCATCAGTAGTATTAGGAGAAAAGTTTTACTTTAAAAAAAAAAAAGAGTAGGATTTCTTTACTAAAAATCAACATGAATAATCTTTTTCTTTTTTCCAAATTTATTATGCTTATGAACTGTAACCGTGCCCCCCGATATTTCACCCCTCCTCTGTGTGAAAATTTCATTTTTTATCCTTTTTTTAAACATTTTTTTTTTTTTTTTTTAATTTTGAAATCACAGATTCATTATCCGCTTGTTATATATATCGACAACGGTCCTGAATATGACAGATGTAAATAAACAAATATATATTATATGTATTTGTATAATTTGACCCTGTCTTTGAACGATAATGAATTCAAAACAAAAAAAAAAGGAAAAAACAGCTTCTGCTAGATTGCGAACTTTCCTGCTTTCTCTGAGGAACTTGGTGTCTTCGTAGAACCTTCATCTCTGATCCCTTCTGCTTCATCCTTTCTTTTTTTTTCCTTTCATTTTTCTTAACTTTTCTGGCTGCCAGTCTTTGGCTATTTCTATGCTCTTGGTTTTAACCCCTTCCTTACATCCATCTGCTTCAAGCGAGTAGTCCTGGACCCCCTAACAGTTTTATAGCCCCCTTTGAGTGAGAGAAACTCTCTGTGGATGACGCAGCTGGATTAATGTAGACTTAGTGCAGGAACAGCATTGCCTTGGGTGAATGTGAATTGGGTGGTGTGTCTAATCGTGTCGCAGCCAGGGCGAGAGTCATTCAGCATGACTTCTCTCTCTGACTTCTCAGCATGACTTCGCCCCTATACTCCATTTTTTTTTTTTTTTTTTTTTTCCTTCTCATTTTTTATAATTGTGTTTGGCTATATTACCAAGCTCTAGATTTGTACGAGTACATACCATAATGCTTTGGACTATTTTTTTTTGTTTTTGTTTTGTTTGTTTTTAAGTTTTGTTTGACTTTCTGAAGGATTTTGGTAAGGGACCTCGATGGGAGGTACAGAGAGACCCTGGAATCTGGAAACGCTGCCTTGTGAACTGTTGGGAGTTCCCAAACAAAAACCCGGAGAAACGGCGACGCTCCTCAGAATGAACTGACGCGACGATGTGGAACTCCAAAAACAAAAACAAAGCTGGCAGGAAACTTCGGGAACTTTGGAAGTGACTTTCTGACTATTTTTTGGCGTCTGGATTCCGAACCTCACCGCCAAACTCATGAAATGTGGGATTGATTAGGGAAATTACAGCCAAACCAGTACAAAAAAAGTGAACGTATTAAAACGAAAAGAAGAAAAAGCCAAAATTCAGAAGTGAAAATAGTTTTTCTTTGTACGAAGGCCAAGTGATACTGCTTTCAAACTGTTACTTCTAATTGAAACAATAGTTGGTTTAAAACCACTGTGTATGTAGATATGTTGACTTTGTATTAAAGAAATGTTGTCTGAAAGCTGTGTCTTTGGTTATTTTATCCTGGACATCACAGGTTTTGTTGTACTGAATTCCATTTCCAAGAGAAAAGGAAACTTCAAATAACTTTGTAACCTTCAAATATTCTAGTATGATGTAAACTATGGCAGCTTTATAAGTATTTTTCCACAAATTCTGTCTCCATCAAATGCTATACAAAGGATTTTTATTCTGACATTCTTTTTACGGAAGACTGCGCATCATAAAGAAGACCTTTCCAGAACAAGATCTTGACCTTCGTGGTGCACTGCCTAGGTCAGAAGCTGCTCCCTTTTTAGAAGTCCTTTTTAGTCACAGGCTGGTGTAGTTTACCAGGTTAGGTGGTGTAACCTTTTATATATATTTATGGGTCAAGGGTAAACATCTATATGGGTGCCAAAACTAGCTTATATGTACATACATTATATGTAAATGTATATATTTTCTACCTGTATTTCAAGTAGTGGTGAATTCATATATTTCTTTTATTGTGTGGTTACACCACATGACATTTTCTCTGTGATAAACTTGATGATCCTGTTTCAAACAATTGTTCAAGCCCTTATAAAAGCTCTGATACAAACACCACCTATATATTTGTAGAATCTTGTCCTTCCTGATTATTTTTTTTTTTTAAACTTTATCATTTGACTCTAAAACCACCAATCACTGTTACATCTAAGAAAAATAGAACTGCCCACAACTTTGCTAGTTTGTCTCTGCGAGGACAAAGAAATCATTTATTTCCTGAAACAATTCCTTTTTAGGGTTATATACTTGAATATGCAACTGAAACTTAGAAGTTAATGTCCAGACCGCCTTAAAATTCTGAGAAAAACGGAGTTAACCAGTTAACTTTTTTAGATTGAGATTTTTATACATTTTTCTGAAAAAAACCTCAAACTCTGAAGACAGTTAAAATACCATTTTTTCAGTGTATTTAAATGTAAACACTTGTTGACTTTCCCTCAAGTATACTTTCAGCTCCATATTCTACTTTTAATTGGGGAAAATGTTGACCCAGCACTCATATTACAATTTACATTTTCCGCCTGTTTTTCTTTGGGTTTATGAGTTAAAATCAGTCATTTCCTAACTACCTGTGAAGTGCAGATCTGGATGAACGTAATGAAGCGCTTGTTTGTTTGCTCTGCATCCTCCTGTAGGCCTCCTTAAACAGTTATCATCATTTCTGGCACCTTGACAGAACAATCTTTGCCACATCCATTTTTTCCCTTTGATGTTTAAATTGATGGCATCTTCGTTACGCAACACACGCAAAAGGCCTCCCACCCTCGGCGGTGCGGTCCCTGATTGCTTTGGACAGGAGTTTTGCGTTCCGTTCCTTTCAAGTGAAGTTGCTGGAGAGGTGCGTTCGTGGAAATGAAGTTCGAATTTGCATGTTTACCTTCGAGTACGAAGGAGGAAAACAAGATGAAGACTCCACTCTTTTTCCAATTTTGCTGCAGCAGCGCCGCCTTGCCATATGGCCCATTAGTTTCTACTGGAGAACACAAAGGGCGACTGTTACATTTATTGCCAGTAGCTCAAGCCTTTTGTTGACGCTTAATTAAAACCAGTGTCCTCGTTTTGTGGCACATTTCTGTTCGGGATTTGTTCTCGATTAATACCAAATGTCTTCTTCTGTCTTCTTCGCGCCCTGTTCGTAATACCCGGCGTTCGCTAAGCCCGGGCCGAAGCTGTTCAAATGCCAACAGAAACACTGCAGGAACTGAACCCTTCACCTGTTGCTATTTACAATCCTGAGACCCCCCCCAACAACTCCCCCACCCCAACACCCAACCGCACCTGCTCCTCTCGGAGTGAAGCCATTAGCACACACCGCCGCTATCGTTCCTGCTAATAACACGCCCCGACAAAGATATCCGCTCTTTGACTAAAGAGGCAGAAAGGGAAGAAAAAAGCTCCTAGTTTATTATTGGGGAAAGAAAGCGCGTGAGGAGGAGGATGTGGGCCTAATTACGCTCGGAGCCAGGCGCTAGCTCATTAGCGGTTTTCTAAGCAGCCCATCAAAGTGGAGTTTGCGAGAGAGCACCGAAAGCCACAGAAATTTGTAATAAATGGCAAAGCAATAAATGTGATTATCCGCAGCCCCTAGCTGAGCTGTGCCGCAAATGACAAATCAATTCAATCAAGCCTTGCGAGACTGATACTCGGATATGGCTAGAACCTTTCTTTTTTTTTCTTTTTTTTAAGGGGGCCAACATATGTTAGCCTCAACCGCGTCTTATCTGAGGCCTCTGTCACCACTTTAAACAAAACCCATTTTCTGCCTCTTTGCTGATTTGTTTATTCTGAAGAACTTTAAGAACTAGAGAAGGCCAGTGATATGGATTTAACTAAATAAGGAAAAGAAAAAGAAGTAGAAAAGTGACTCAGATAACGAGTGGAATTGAACTTTATTTATCATACTCATCTTATTTTGTACTTTATTTTCATAAGTGTTTTCTGTTATTGATTTATATGTATCAAAATGCGCACCTGTTAATTTTATTCAGCCTCTTGGTGGCTGCGATGAAGCACTTCAACAGTTCACAGTGAAAACCAGCCAGACTGAAGTACAGCCTTCAAGATTTTAAGGTTACTTTGTCATCAGTAGCTGTGAACACGTACGTAGTGTGATGAGACGTTTCTTTATGAGTCATGGTGCGACATACAACGTTCAAAAATCAATGACAGACAATACAATGAATAGACACCACAACACTGTACCGTAATTGAACAAAGTGCAAGGAAACAACACAATAAATAGACAATATAGCAATAAAACAGCATTGTGTGAAAAAATGGCCAGGGCCGACAGGGGCCATCGCCTCACCCTTCCGAATAGCGTTCGCCCATTCTTTAGGACCGACTGCCCCATGTTCAAAAGCGGGGTTAGTTTTACACTCTTAAAAATGACCCTTAAAAATGATGGTCCCAGAGGCTGGGACTGTCAAAGCACTGGTCCCACCACTGGGACCAAGTTCAGTTCCAATGCCACAGCCCTCCATGGCTGGGAGTCCAGTAGAGCACTGCCCTTGCTGTCTCTGGGTGTGGGTAGGTTGGGCCTCCCTCTCCCCCATTACATGATGCAAGCCAGTGATGTTCTCATAGCTGATGTAACAGATTAGCTGTCCATTGACATTGTGGTGGAGCTTCACATGGCTGCAGAAAGCATGTGCTTGCCTTCATTCTCACAAAGTTGGTGACGTTGTGTCATTTGGCAGAACTAGACATGATGAAACTGGAGAGAAATACAAAAAGAAACCTCAACATGTGTCAAAACGAGTTTTTTGTCCCATGCTATCAATCAAACACTAAAGGACTTTGGTTGTCCAATGAACCAAAGGAGGTGTGAGAGTGTGAGTGTGAAGAACCAAAGATTAAAGAACCTCCACATAATGGATCTAGAAATAACCTCTAAATTGGTAATAAAACTTTACATTACATATGAACCAATAAAAAGTTCTTCACACTTCTCTTTATCAGGGTGGTTCTTCTGTGTCCTCACTCAAAGAACCCTTTGTAACACAACTGTAATTTTCAAAGTGTAAAGCAGTGATAAAACTAGGCCTTCAAAAGGAGACGATGATAGAAGTCACTACCCCCCATATTCAAACAAAACAGGTCATTTTACATTTCCGCACAGACTAATCAAAAAAATAATACAAATGTTATTTTGCTAATATCTCCACTTTGTGGAGAGAAATTAGTTTGTCATGTTCATCACGGCTCTCTTCCCAATAATGAAATGTGTATAATTTAATGAATTTAGGTTGGAATCTGGTTCGAACAACATAGAATTGCTACTACTGTTGTTCCAATCGAATAACTATTCTATTATAACAGGTTGGAGCTGGAAACACGTCAACGTTTTTATTTGGAGCACAGACATCGCTGGTTTTGAAAACTGATTGTTCTTGCTGAAATATTGTATATTGTTATTTAGCAATTAAATGAAAATTATTTCGCAAAAAAAAAACACGTGGATAAGGTTGTGTCCAGCTCTCGCTACCACCTACAAATGGAACTTTTCATTTATTTGCTGAACCTTTTACTTTTTACTTTGATGTACCTGGAATTTGCTGCTCCCAGGTAAATGTGAAGACTTACTTTGTCCCATTTGTCCTTTAAAATAGAATAAGGGAAATCTGATTCATGGTGAAACAGCACAAAAGCGAACTAGATAAATCACTTTGATTAATTTTTTTGTTTAAAAGAACTGGTTCAGTAAAATGAATCAGACTTCCCATCATAACGTCTACACAGGAAACAAATCATTCACCTATCTCTCTACATGTCTTCCACTTGGGGCGGTGTCTGAGTAGTTCCTTCCTTCCTTTCCTTTCTGCTTGCCTTGATTTTAGCTGATGTGTGATTTTAGCCCATGGCCTTGCTAAGTGTACTTGACCACCAGGTTGGACAAAATCCAGGGAAGCTGAGAGGAAGGAAAGTTTGATTCAACTAGTCTGAGCCTCGAGCCCTTTGAGTCATAAAGTCCAAGTCATTGTCAAAGTCAGGGGTCAAGTCTTTGATTTTGTCATCAGATTTGAGACTCAGGTCCACTCTTTCTTCTCCCCTGACAAGTAAACACAGTCCTGTATGGTTTTGGAAGAAATCTGCCATAAACACTTGTTAGGCAAGGCTGTAAATGAGCTGTTTTTTTCAGTGACAGACTCCGGCGCTCACGACTGAAAAGACGTTTAACTGGGGCTAACAGTGTCGACCAGGAAAGCTAATTTAGGAAGCTGTGGAGGTGGGTTTCCTCAAAGAGTTATGATGTACAGAGATTAGTGTGTGTGTGTGTGTGTGTGTGTGTGTGTGTGTTGTTTTACTGGGATGAGCGTGCTACAGCTCTGAAGTCTCTTATGCTGGACTTTAGATACACTAATATCTACAGAGAGAGGGAGGGAGACAGAGAGAGGGAGAGAGTAAGACAGAGAGACAGAGTTATATACATCAATATGGATTAGAAGGAGAAGTCAGTAAAATGCTTCCATACGGCCCAGGCCCGTTCCTGCTCTATGATTTTTTGATTGACGGACCCTTCTAGCCAATAGCAATTAGGTGCAATATTAGCATTAGTGTAGAGGTGGTAATCCGAGGCTGAATTAAACAGTTTCTGCTTTAGACTTGGTTCTGAAACTGGCTGGAACTGGATCTGAGTTGAAGCTCACTGGCCTAAACGTCTGCACGGCTCAGAAAACAAAATTCAGTCTGTTCGGGACCCAGTCCCCCGCCGAGAGCTGCTATCAGGCAGATGACCGACTACCATCACAGTTCTTCAAGCGTCAGATACAGCCTGGGACATCTCCAGAACCTTAGGGCAACTGGCCCGACCAGTCTGACCATTCCTGCACTACTGGGACCCCCAGAGATACCCCAGGTCTTATGGAGAACAGAGATGAGGCAACAGGAGGGAAACTGTGCTCTCGGAGTGTTTTGTTCTTTTGATCCTGCCTTTCTCTCTTTTCTTGCTTTCTCCCTCCTTCCCCTCTATTACTCTCACTCTCTCTCTCTCGGTCTCTGTCTCTCTCTCTCTCTCTCTCTCTCTCTCTGTCTCTCTCTCTCTCTCTCCCTCTTTCTCTCTCTCTTT
>JBBPCZ010000040.1:8590479-8606343 GCA_037974445.1 Brycinus macrolepidotus | reverse complement strand
GCATTTATGAGGTCAGGCACTGATGTTGGATGAGAAGGCCTGGCTCGCAATCTCCGTTCCAGTTCATCCCAAAGATGCTGGATGGGGTTGAGGTCAGGGCTCTGTGCGGGCCAGACAAGTTCTTCCACACCGAACTCCTCCAGCCATGTCTTTATGGAGCTTGCTTTGTGCACTGGGGCACAGTCATGTTGGAATAGAAAAGGTTCTTCCCCAAACTGGGTCTACAGAGTTGGAGGCATGACGTTGTCTAAAATGTTTTGGTCTGCTGGAGCATTAAGATTGTCCTTCACTGGAAGTAAAGGGTCACCAGAAGTTAATCATTAAGATGTGTATATATTGCCTTGTGATTTTTTTTTTTTTGATGACAAATGTTTTTTCTTTGAACTAAAATGCAAATTATAATACAATAAAATGAACCGGGGACCCTCAAAACAGACTAAAAGTTCATGTTATGGCTGTATTTTGAGTGTGGGGCTCACATTAATCCTGAGCTCCTGGAGACTCTAAACAGGTCCCACTCTGTTTGACCCCACCTGTGTTCCAACAATCCTGCCAGAAAACAGGAGTCTGAACTTCTAGCCAATCCCAGCACTGGGGGGCGTGGCCTGCCCATCCCGTTCAGACTCAGTGACTGTGAGGAGAGGCGTTTTGTCCAGAAGCATGAAGCCGGTCTGAGAGACAACAGGAATCCAGGAGTGCTGAAAGTCAGCATTGGCTTCGTATTGAACCACAGAAAACGCCTTCACAGGGTAAGAAGCTACAGTGACCAGAATTCTTTTTAAGTGAGGAAAGGGCTGAGTTTGACTCTTGAGAGATTTAGAGTTCCCCTCTGAGTGAGGTGTGACGCTCACTCAGAGCCCTGTAGAGTCAGTGAGGCAGTGGGAGTGGATTCTGCTTTTGCTTTTGCTTTTATTTAATCATTCGTATTAAAGGGTGGTGGATGTTTTTATCCTAAGGAGAACTAAAAGAACAGAGGTACGCAGGCAGATCAGCTGTTCATAAATTACAGCAAGAAAAAAGCAGATGATGTCAATTTGATTTTGTTTTCTGCAAATAGTGCCAATTTCATTTTTTCTGCTGTTTATTGAGTGTTTTAATGTAAAAATGCTTATCGTGCAAATATCCACACTTTTAGCCTTCTCAGATTATTTATTTATTTGAACTAATATTGTGTTTTATTTTTTTTCCACCAATAAAAATGTAATGGAAACAGTCTAAGGTTTCAAGGCAAATGTGATTTTCTGACCTCAGTCAAAGCCTGCCTAATGGACCCTGTCTCTGATGGAGACACATTAAAGCAGCTTTAGGGGCTTATGGTAAAAACTGTTTGTGTAATTGCAAGTGTTGTCTGTTGCACTTAACAAGCAGGATGTTTTTGAGAGAGATGTGAATGAATCTTCACCCCTTCATCAGAGTTTTCTGACTGGAAGAGGAATTCCACTATTTTATCAAAATATTTTTTTTTTCTTATAGTCATTTAGTCACTGAGATTTAAATTAAGTCCTTCAGAGTGAAACTGTCTGGATTTCATTACAGTGGTGGTGAATGGAACCAGGCGTCGGAACGTCTACAACACAAAAAATATCATTTTATTTATTTCCTGATACTTACCTTCTGAGTGTTTATGTGAAATGTTGATGACTGTAAAATAGTGGCAAATCTCAAAAAATATGTTTTATCTCTGGACTATTTTCCAGCATGTACCCCTCCACTTTGGGATTTTTTTAAAAATAAGTTTTAGGCCTAAAGTTATCAAACTGTTGTAAAACAGTGTTCCAGGTATCAGTCAATGTATTCAATTCATAACCATTTAGTGTAATAACTGTCTGTGAGGGGACTTATCTATAGTATTTATACCCAGTATTTGTGTTTATAGTATAGTGTATTTCATATTGAGTTTTTATTGGATTTATTTAGACTTTATATTTTATATTGTTCTTGTCTCTGTGTCTCTGTGTGTCTGTGCAGTCGTAACATAAGATATTTCCTCCTGGATCAATAAAGTTTCCTGATTCTTTTATAGGCAGGCGTCTGGTTCCATTCGCCACCACTGTGAACAATAGATCACTCTGAATGAGTCTTCACACCTTAACTTTTTAATTCAGTCAAAATCTTTTGGATGATATTACAGAGTTTTAGAGGAAACATCATAAAAGTTTACAGATGAATCCATTTTGCAAACAACCTGAAATTATTCAAAGGAGAAGGCCTAACTGTTACAAAACGGAAGTCTGGAAGGTAAACATGTTTGTTGCTTCAAGAAAGTCACCTTAAATCCCTTTTTTTTAACATAGGTTTATATAAACTGCTGTAAATATGAAGTTATTAGTTAAGGGGTAGAGTAATATACTCAGCAGTGTAATAAATGTGTTTTTATCTAGATATGCATTGCAGGTAAAGAGAGAGGCATTAATGTAATACACATAAAACACTTTCCTCACTTCTAATGGATGCAAGTGTGGCGCTAATGTTGTTGACTTCAGAGGGGTCTTTAAAGTGGAATGCATTTGTTTACGAGACCACTTTGAGCTCAGGCTGAGTTAGTGGCCATTAGCGCAGAGGCCTGTGAGAGACAATTGGAGCCGCGGCACATTCCTGAGAGGAACCCAGCTATCCCGGCAGCTCAACTTACGGTCCGACCGCTTGTTATGGCGTCACAAATTGTGGGAATTTTTACGTAACCTGTTTGCTTTCGTGCCCCTCAGATAGCATTGTTTGATTGATTGGGTTTCCTGTTTATGTTTCAAAAATAGCATGTGCCAACTGGATGACCCTTACTGTAACTCATGCCGTCAAACATGATGTCCTTTCATTTTAGCCTCAGTGTCTGGAAAAACCTCCATTTCCCGAGCAGTTATTCTGAACCAGTGTTGTTTCGGCAGGGTCATTATTCGAGGGACTGTCCACAGCCAAAATTCCATACTTCGTATTAAAGAGATTCAAAACCAAGTCACGGCGATGTTGCAGCATGGTCAGAAAAGCGTGCTCTTAAAAATAAACACTTCTCTGTAAATAAACACTTCAGATACTTGTAGAAGGTCCATCAAGAGGTGCAGATACTGTATAAAAAGTGACCAAAAATAGAAAAGCCAGCAGTGAGGATGAAATGCGGTTCAGAGCTCGCTGTCCTGCTGTGATGAATAACAGATAAGACAAATTTTGGTGTCATTTCAGCATGGAAATATTTAAGACACTTGTACAAGCCTTTCTAAACATTCATGTACACTACTTGTCAAGTTTGTCTGCGATTTTCTGTGTTTGCATGTTACTAACACTCAATATTCTTTATTCTAACAAATAAATTTACAGTATGTTTTGAGTACCTTTACTGGCCACAAAATGTCATTTTTTATTCATCAGTAGTGAACTACAAGAAGCCACCTAATATAATTATAATTATAATGTGGATCTCCAGACGAGTGTTACATATTTAATGAGCTATTAAGTGCTGAAACAGTGAACAAGTGCATTTAAAGTTAAAGGACAGTCTAGAGTTTGACTCTGCATCACCACACAACCAGTTAACAGGAGTCAGACCTGCACTGTTACAGAGTCTTTACTCTTAGAAAGGAAACTGGTTTTATTTGACAGATTTTCATTTATAGTTGTTCACTCAACAACTTTCCAGAGTTTAACACACATAAAAATCTGTGTAGGTTTATGTCAGTTGACATGAAACTTTATTTGACATGAAAATTTATGTTGCATGCCTGTTTCCGGAGGCTGTGTAGCAATAAATGTCCTCACTCGAAGACACACACTGTCCGTTGTACCTTAGACCGACTTTGTTTTTAATGAAAATCACATATTAAGTAACATAATAGTGAGTGACTCACTGAGTGCCGTGCCTGACAGAGTGGTAACAGAGTGTATGGAAAATTAGCACAGGGAATGGCTGCTACATTCCATTGTTTTTTTTTATTTACCAAACAGTTATTATACATGCATAGCAATAAAAACGATAATAATAACAACACATTTAAGACTAATAATAATAATAACTGCAATAATTACTCCAGTTTTTGTCTGATGATTCCTTGCATTGGAGCTGATGTCAGAGCAGACATTGAGATTTGCTGTGTTTTAGTTGAAGCCCAATCTAAGTCAAATAAAAGAGCATATCAGACAGTTCAGTTAAAGATCTGTACAGGCTGTAGCCACTCAGCCCAGCCTGGTGTGTCCATTTCGGCTGAGGCCATTAAAAAACAGCCTGTTTCGACAGATGTACGAAACATGAGAGATGTTTTTTGAGGTCTGAAACCTAAAGCCGTGGCATGAGGCAGTCAAAAAAATTACACAGTAATGACTTTTTCTACAGACATGATATGGGATCATGGCTGTATGTTCTCTGTAAATGATACACACTAAAATGATGTGCTGGGAGCTCCCTCTTGTGGAGAAACCTCAGACTGGTGAATGTGCACAAGTAACTGAGTTCTAAAACTTTACATGAACAAAAATAAGTTGTTTTTCATCTTTATAGCAAACACATTCTACATTCAGCTATAGAGGCCTTGGGGAAACTATGAAGTATGTTTTCAACATATTACAACTCAAACCATCGAGATATTTTAGCAGGCTGGAAACTGCTGAGGTTTTTCGCAGACGGTGCCTCACTCTTGGAAACCCGAGCAGAGACAGTGGAAAATTTGCCCTAATGTAACTTAATGATTTATTAATGCTCCATAATAATGCATTATTTTAACTGTAAAGTCAAGAAAGCATTACACATGTATGTATTATTAAATATTAACGCACAAGCTGTTTAAAGTTAAATTGCCCACTTTGGTGACTCACTCCAAGTTGGAATCTGTAAACAGGAAACTAGTATTAACCGAGCAAGCCATAAACTGAGAGTTAGGGGAAGATGGACTTAAATGCAGAACTATTTGAGATTAAAATGATTTGGATCTGTTCGTTGAAAACGAAACTGGATTCAAACCACTGACTTCGGTAACAGAGGTCCGACAGAAACTCACTGCTCCACCACTGAGGATGATTGTTAGCAAAATGAGGAAAACAAAGGATATTAGAGGAAGACTAACCAGCTCAAGCTCTATAGATCAAAAGGAAACCACAAAACCAAAATTGCTTCCCAGCAAAGGAAAAGTGGAAAATAAGGAAACAAAGGAGACAAAGGAAATCAATTATGCCAAGGAGAAAGGAGCAGAAAGAGCTCAGCACTTTCTCTGAGTGGGAATCGTTATTGTTATTATTATTTGAGGGGGGCTTGACAAAGACCTAGGAGGAAAAAAAACCCTAATAGGAATATTCTAGGGGTGAAGTCTAGCATAGACCAGTAAAGCTTGAGGGAAGGGAGACCCTGACAAAAACTCAAGACTTTGCCAAATTACCAGCTAGGTTCGTATAGCACTTTTAAAAAGAGAACCCAAGACAGGGTGCCAATGTGGACGTAAGTAGAGGGAAGAACAGGCGTTGTTGACTGATTCCTAATAACCTGTAGTTATTATGACTATTTGAGGCATAATTATTGAGTTACTTGACAATCCAATAACATTTCCCTATCGCTCTGGCCTAGTTGTCCAGTTGACCTGCCTTTTTGACCTGCTTTTTTAATGCTGTAGACCTGTTAAGATAAAAAGTAGTGCTAGATATTGGTGCTGTTGTAACAAAACTCTGTAAAAATTATTTTCTATTGGTTCATTTTACATGAAATGGTCACACAATGTAAATGACAGAGTTAAAAAAAAAAATGACGATATACAGTTCTAAGCAACTTCTATGTGAGACCATTTCGTTGACTGTTATGTGTTCCAGTTTGGCAGACGTGAACAGAGACCTACAGGATGAAGTAATCGCCCTTCAAGAGGATTTATCAGGATAAATACTAGTTTGCTGCCATGATGGCCTCACATCTTCACCCCGGTAATGGAAGTAATCAGTCCTTTGCCTTCTGCTACTCAATCAGGAGACCCCCTTTTATTTCTATGAACAATAAGACCATCACCTCGGCCTACTTTTCTGCTGTGTTCAGCGTGCTGGGCCTCAGCTCCAATCTGTTTGCTTTCATGGTGCTGGTGAAGGCCTTCAGGCACTCCAAAAGCAGCTCCCGTTCCTCGTTCCTCCTGTTCCTCTGCGGGCTGGTGGTGACCGACTTCATGGGCCTGCTGGTCACCGGCACCATTGTGGTCTCCTTCCACGCAACCCACTTCAACTGGATGAAACTGGACCCCAACTGCCACTTCTGCAACTTCATGGGCATGTCCATGGTCTTCTACGGACTCTGCCCACTGCTCTTAGGGGCCACCATGGCTGTGGAGCGCTTTGTGGGCATCAACAGGCCCTTTGCCCGCTCTGCAAACGTGTCCAAGAGCCGGGCCTGCTACATGGTGGTCGGGGTCTGGGTTACAGCTGGACTGATCAGCTTGCTCCCTTTGTTGGGTCTGGGCAGCTACCACATCCAGGTGCCTGGTTCCTGGTGCTTCCTCAACATCAGCCACGTTCCACTGGACATGGCCTTCTGCCTCATCTTCTCGCTGGTGGGGCTGCTGTCCCTGACTGTGTCCTTCCTTCTGAACACAGTGAGTGTGGTCACCCTCCTGAGAGTCTGCTGCGGGCAGGACTCCAGACAGCGGAGGAGAGATTACGAAGTGGAGATGATGGTGCAGCTCATCTTGATCATGGTCATTGCCTCTATCTGTTGGTGTCCACTACTGGTAAGTGCATTGGTAAGGACCAGAAAGAATTAAGTGTTTCTTCTACAGTTTGTACACAAAATGATTCCATGCAGTTTAAACTTCAGGTAGTGTGCTTGAGAAAAAGAAATGGTCTTCACAGAATCTTTTAGGTTTTAAACGCAGAATAGAACATTCTTTGAGGGGGTATAGTGTAGTAAAGACTCCCTCCTGGGCAGATAAAGGAATAGTTCAGTAAAAAAATTACCCAAGTTGTAGATGATCAGCCATGACATGTTTGGTGCAGAGCTTTAATTAGGCCAGAATATGGTCTAAACCCAAACACAGCTCGACAAAGTTCTGCCCAAACCCAACCCTGAACTATTTCGTCATATTTTGAGTCTGACACTGACCTAAGACCAACAAAATTCTGTCAGAAACTGACCTAAACAGGCTCATCATATTAAAGTTTAGGTCCTGAGACAGTGCTTTATAGCATCCTGACAAACCTTCCATACTTTCTATAGCAAGATTTAACTTTCACCTGATTAATTAACGGATTAATTATGGAAAATGTTAGATATAAAATATAATAATATTTTTGTTTAAATATAAGTGCTTAGCTACATTAAACTGTCCTCTCCTGAATCAATTTGCTGTTAATTTCCCATTTTCTCACAAACATGGACCTAGTGCACCTTGGTGTGATAGATTAAATATTACTTAAAGTGATGAAAGTTGGGTGGAGGAATAAAGTAATGAGGAAAGAGAAACCAGGGGAGATCCAAAATCTGTTATAAGAAAGAGGCAAACAACTACAGAAGGAAATTAGTGATGAGGGAAATTGTGTAAGTTTGATTTTATGTGCCAAACTGCTCTACTGAAACTATGTCCACCCTGTTTTGTTGTTCTGTTACATTGTTGTTATTAACTGCAAGTGTGTAAAAAGTCATATCAAGGTGTCCTCTGAAGTGTAGCACAAATGGAGGAATGTTTTT
This sequence comes from Brycinus macrolepidotus, assembly GCA_037974445.1. NCBI lineage: Eukaryota > Metazoa > Chordata > Actinopteri > Characiformes > Alestidae > Brycinus > Brycinus macrolepidotus. Next base: position 8,598,710 of record JBBPCZ010000040.1, on the reverse strand, counting down.
AAGCATTTATTGGTGTTGTGCAGGTGGAGCCAATCCTCTAGAAGCTGCTGGTTGGTTTAGTTCTGACCCTACTCATATATCTGGTTTCTAATATTCAGGGAAAGCTTCCTGTCGAGTTGAGCTGAGGAAGGAATGTAGGACTGGCAGAAAAGCCAAGCAATTACAAGAACAACTGTCAGCCCCTGACAGAAACTATAACTGTCCATTACATACACTTTACAACAATTATATTATATACTCTAGACCTCTCTACTTTCACCACATTTTAATATGACTTAATGGTAACCCTTCACTTGAACCCTACTACACTGACATAAACATGTCATGGCGCATGTGATATGCTCACATGAATTGTCATGACAGATAAGTAATCCAGTAATATAAGATTTAAATAAAAGCAATATGTTACCATTACTAGTAGCTGTCATGACAGATAATACCATGTTTCAAGTAAATTATCAAAGCAAGCCTGTTTTATTTCCATAGCACATTTTACAGCTGGTGTTATTGCAAAGGAGCTTTACAGAATCTGGGTCCTAGTGAGCCAGCCAAAGACAACAGAGACAAAACTCCCTAAAGCTGGAGGAAGAAACCTAGAGAGGAACTAAGTCTCAAAAAGGGAAACCCAATGTCCTCTGGCCAACACTGTATACTGAGGGAGAATACAAGAATATCTTTATGGAGATTAGGCACTTATCCACAGGTCTACAGGAGCCGTGCTTTTTCTAAACTGTACTATGATGGTACTGAAGTTGTATCAGGTTTTGATGTTCTAGTGTATCTCAAACCGGTAACGGAGTTTCTGACTCAATTCTCTCCACAGTTTATGGCCGGTCGTCCCAAAACCGCGTCCATGGAGTCGAACCAGCAGAAAGTTTTTCTGTCAGAGCTGCTTTTGTTATTGTGGTCTTTTATTATTTGTAGTCTTGTTTGAGTTTTTTATTATTTCTCTTTTTGTTAGGAATGTCCTGGTTCACCTTTGCATTTCTCACAGTGTTTGAAAACTCCCACTGAAATGTATCTTCAGCCCAAACAGACAGTAATGCTTGTATTTTGTCGACTTCCCAGGTATTTTTTTGTATTTCCATTGTTGTTAGGGTTTTTTTGCAGGGACAAAAAAAAAAAAAAAAAAACTTTTGGCCCCGCCATCGAGCAGCTTGGGTTTGGCTCCGGTTCCAGTCACCTTATTTGTAATGGAAAAACACTTTTTTTTGGCACGGCACGGTTCTTTGTGACAGTGGAAAAGGGCCTTATAGGAGGCAAAAGTGTGCAAACTTAGCCATTAAGCAGTAGAGCCTGTAGTCAGGAGCAGTAGAGCAGTCTGTAGCAGAAGCTTCTGTTGGGGTTTGTGTTTAGTTAGTTTGGTTAGGAGGAGGACTGCACACACGGGTGATCTTTGGTGGTCAAACTAGTCTGGAGGACAGGAGTCTCAGGTTAGAAGTTGTAGTAATAGCTTTAGTGAGGGGATGCGAAGAACATGCAGATGGTCCATGGTGGTAAAACGGCTCTCGACAACAGGTGAGCAGGGGACCCCAAGGACATAAGCTGTCATGATATGAGACACTCTAGCATCTGTAATCTACAGTAATGGTAGAGTCATGTTAGAGTTACTGTTACCTGTTATATAAATAGCCATTATCCATCATGACAGCTCATCTTCAGGACAGCACAACACCTGCCTCGACAGGTTTATGGCATGGATATGTCAGTGTGTTATGCAGCAGGGTTTAAAAAAGTGTTATAGGTTTAATTCTTACCTAAAATACATAAAACACATTGTCGTTTTATCTGGAACATCAGAATTTGCATCCATTGGTATAACAATGGAGATCCAGTTAGGTGGGAACTGGCAGTGACTAAATTGGTGGAAATTGGATAAAAATCTAAGAAGTTATCACAATGCTGTAAACTCTGTGTGGGTTTTTAATCATTTACTTTGTAACAAGGTGGAATAAATCAACACAATCATTAAGGGTTAGGTTTGAAACAAATGAAGCTTAAGTGGTTCTGGCTACTTCAGCTGGCCTTAAGTGGTGCACTTGAGGAGCAGGCCCGGCTCAGGAAGTGCGCTATGTTCTGTATGTCAGCTGGCATTACTGTGTTGGGTGCTGATAAGCCACGAGTGGAACAGCCATGTCCGGTGGGAGAACCCACAGGAAGTCCCTCCCACCAACTCAGCAGACGCATGGCTCTCACATTGCACTTCCAATCCCAAGACGCAGTCCTGTACCTGCTGCCAAAATGGAAATAATTACATTTACATGCACCCCAGTGGTTCAGTAGTAGTCGAATAAAACCCTGCTAGTTTAAGAAATTGTCAAGTTGAAAGCACAGTATCATCGTCATGGTTCATCCAAGGTCTTAGTTGACCTTAGATGACATTTAGTGTTGTTCACTGCCAAAATTGATGACAAGTTAAGTCAGCTTAAATCTAGTCAGTAAATCTAACATTCTAAGATTTCAAGAATATTAAGTAACATTCATAAGGCCACATAAGCATTTTATAACAGTGAACCTACATTTACATTTATAAAGGCTTATTCAAGCAAGTTCAATTGTCTTATTCAATTTTTTCTCACATTTCGGCCTAGAAAGTGTTAAAATCCTTGAAGCTTGGAATAAGCCTTTATAAATAGTCATTAAGGTATGGTGTATACTGTAGCATTTGCATTGAAAGGATTACTTGAGAATCATATAGCCTTATTGTTATTATTTTATTCTTTTACTTTTCTCTTTTTTTGACTTCACAGAAGATGTTTGCATTAAAGCTAACATTAGAACACTTTGGGCAGAGAATTTCTAACTGCGGTGAACTCTCACTCAGTGGTCTCCTCCAGTTTGGTCAGATGCTAGAGGCTCTTTCATTCTGGAGAGGGTCCAGAATGAAAGGGAGAATGGTGAGTCAAGACATGTTTGGAGTCCAAATTGTGCTTCATTAGTTTAGAGATGGAGCTGCAAGGCTAACGTTGCAATAGATGTCCAATACTTGGCCAAGTCATTTACATAAATAAATCTCCAAAAGTTCTTTCAATCCACTAATACATCATCCAGCTTTTCCTTAAGGTGGGGCAGCCTTGCAGATGTGGTTTAGGACACAGGGTGATGTACTGTGAGATATAAAAATGAACTAAACTTCACCATGTAGCCTAACCCTGCAAACTTCTTAGACAACAGGGTCTGTTTTCACAAACCACCCAGTAGAGTGCTGGCCTGTAGTCAGTTTTTGTAAAAACGGCTGTCATGAGCACAGAGGAATCTGATCCAGGATCAGTCCCCCATATTCAAGACCATATTCAGATTTTCTGAATGCCAACATTGGTGCTGTCTGATATGAATACCTGTAGCAGTGAAGTTTTGTTCATTTTACAGCTCACAGTAAGTCTTACTGTGTTCTACACCATGTCCACAGTTCTGCTTCACCTTAATAAAACGCTGGATGAAGTTTGAGTGGGTGGACAGAACTTTTGCTGAAGCAGTTTTACAGAAACAATATTATAATAAACTAAAGAAGCAAAATGTGTGCTCTGAACATGTCTCGGCTGATCGCCTACACCTTAAATAAGGCGGGAAAATGGAACAAAAACAGCTTCCTTGCTTCTAAACTAGAATGCAGAGAAACTTCTAATTTATGATCAAAAGATTTTCCTGCCTTTGACTAACCCCGTTTTTCCTGGACAGATATACATTCTGAAGACTGTTTTATCAGCCGTCGACTCCGATCAGCATTTTATTTTGTTCTGCCTTCGATTGGCCACCTTTAATCAGATATGTGACCCCTGGATTTACATCCTCTTTCAAGAGTCTAGACTGAGGCGAGTGGATTACTCCAGCCTAATCCAGATTAACAGCGACCACAATTAATCCCTCACACATCATAGCTAACAGGATTGCAATGAACTACACTCCCAAAAATATTAAGGATCCAGCAATGGATCCATGCTACCTGCTAGCACATTGAGTAGTGCACTGTAGAGCCTTTAGTGTGTGGTGCTTGAGCTTCTGTGCAATATGACATTGACCATTAACCTCCCCTTCTTCAGCATCTCAACACCTGCAAAAGCAGCATCATCCATTAACACAAATATGTGATGATTAGGGATGCACTGATATGGGAATTCTGTGCCATTGCCAGTATCCGATATCTTTGATGCACATATCTGTCATTGAGATGTAAAAACTGGCACTATATCTACCAGGACAGGTATTAGTTTAGCTTTAGAGAAATGTAATATTTCACTGCTGTTATACAAAAACCATTGTTTTCAAGTTAAGAACAGTTTTTCTTTCTGTTGTGAAATGATTTAAAGATACTAGGAGATGGGGCCAGTTGTAACAGGGGTCAGTAGTAAAACTGCCAATTGGCAGTTAGTTATAAGTTACTCCAGAAAAGATTTCCAGCTGCTGTGTTATGACTGGTATAACTAAATGCAAGTCTTAGAAGTACAGACTAGTTTCAATATACTTAAGGGCATGTTTCCTTAAAAAACTGTAGAACCGTCCAGATCAGCCATCAGTCAAAATACTCAGTAGGGGGGGTCCTGCCATCAAAATTTTTGTCGGGTTGGTAATAGATAAAATTAACCAAAATATTTGTTGGGTGTGGATAAAACAAAATTGCTATTTTTGTCGACAGAGTTTTTGGGGTGGAAGGATGTAACAAAACAATATGTTTGTTTGGAGGTGGGAACAAGAGAAGAAATGTGAAATAGTTTAATTGAACATTTGCCCCAAGCTCAAACCACCCCCCCACCCCCAAACAAATCCAAAAACCTCAGAGACCCCCTAAATTTTGATGATGAGGCTTTCGGGGGGTCTCAACTGTCAATCACAGGTTCTCGGACCACCTGAAGGCCGCATGTGTCGGACCCCGTGCGCCACACATAAGAATTATTTACTGTATAATACAAATTATACTTTAGTATCTTATTCTTACTACTGTCTGCTATACTGTACTATTTATATGACATCATTAGCAAACCTAGATGTTACTACTGACCTCATAATTTGGTATGGCAATTTTCTCCGGGATCAATAAAGTTTTCTGATTCTGATTCTGATTGACCCCATGGATGGAATCAGTTGTAACATTTTGGTCCCTATAACTTCAGATATTCTCAGATGTGAACATCATGTAAAAATAACAGGTGCTTTGGAGGATTTGCTCCTTGAGGTTTGTCAAAAATGTGAAAACTGTTACGACTGATCCTCATCTCCCCTACAAGGTTTTGTTATGACAGCAAGGATTTGTTTGTGTAACGTTAGAAATGCAGCAAAAATGAGTCAAACACAGTGATTTTGGCACAGTAACCCAGCGTCACCTAAACACTCTGCAACCAGAAATCAGTTTTAACCACTTCTAAAATCTAAGCACTGGTCCGATGCTGAAAAATTGTCTTTTGAAAATGACCTGTTTATACCAATATTATTTCCGATATCGTGCATCCCTACAATATGATATTTCACTTGTTTCATGTAACTAATTTCATGCTTGTACTCTCCTGTTCTGCATGTGTTGTTAATCTGATAATGCTGTGTGTGTGACTGAGTGTGTCTGAGTGTGTGTGTGTGTGTGTGTGTGTGTGTGTGTGTGTGTGTGTGTGTGTGTGTGTGTGTTATTGAAGAAATTTTTCTGGCAGTTCTGACTCACCACTTTGCAGAACTGAAGGACCTGCAGATGATTTTTATTAAATAAAGCTGGATGGATCAAAAGGATATCTGAGTGTGTCTGAATGAGAAGTTCTTGTCTGTCAGGAATAAATGATTGTTACAGCATCAGAGCCCAACATTCATTCAGTTTACTTCTCCATGTTTTTCTTCATTTAAATCCTCATTTTGACAAGTTGATGATTCTGCTCCAGTTTAGCTGACTCAACCCAAACACAATAAACACAACATGACTTTGTTATTACATGTGGTGGGTGACATTTTTCCAGTGTCAAGAATTGTGCAACTAAGTCACCCTGCTGGTGACGTTCCTTCTAAAGAAAAAGAATGTGTGGGAACAGGGTCCTACGGCATAGCCATGACTTTGTAATGTTTGGTAAAAACATACGTTTCCGAGCCTTATATACTTATATATACTGTGAGGCGAGAGGGCGGAGCATCCTCACAGGCCCGCAGGACTGAGCACAGGGCTCCTCTCTTGACAAGAGCCAGGTGAGCGGCATTAAGGGAGGATTCAGGACTTTTTAAAACTCAGGCTCTCTGATGGAGTAGAGAGAGAAAAAAAGGACAGGAGAAAGCAAAGTCTCAAAGAGCTGAGAAAGTGGCAGGAGGACAGAGAGAGAGAAACAGGAGAGAGTACAGAAAGAGACAGGTAGAGAGGAGAGCCCGAGGTGTATTTCAGCCCTGAGTGGTGGTGGTTTAGTTGGTGATGTGTGAAGTGTAATGTCTTTTATTTAAAAAGAGCTCCGTTGTGCACCCGTGCTGGTGTATATGTGCAAATAAATCAAATTAAAAATATCTAAGGCCTGGAAACGGGATCCAAATACCTGGCCACAACTATGATTTTTACCAAACATTAAAACGTAATGACTAATTTTTGGTTATTTAGAGTGTAACCATTGGAGCACCGTGTGTGTGTGTGTGTGTGTGTGTGTGTGTGTGTGTGTGTGTGTGTGTGTGTGTGTGTGTGTGTGTGTGTGTGTTTGCCTGAGTGGATTGCATGTGTGCATGTGTGTTAACCTGGAGTCAGGTCTGCATGCTTAAGTTGTAGTAAGTTCCCTCAGCCTGTATGCTCTATTTAACTGTCTCTCTCTCTCTCTCTGTCTCTCTCTTCATTTCTCTCTATAAATAGGTGTTTATTGCACAGACTGTGTTATCGGCGAGTAAGCTCTATGTGCCCCGCCTGTTGCTCTGGATTCGATTTGCTACGTGGAACCAGATCCTGGACCCCTGGATCTATATCCTCTTCCGCCGTTCCGTTCTGAAGCGTGTCTACCCTCGCATGGACTGGGCCCGCGGCTCCATCGCCAGCCTCTACCCACCCTTCTCCACCTCCCTCCGCAAGCTCACACGGGCCTCCCTGGGCAGCACCAGCAGGCTGGGGGATAAGGAGCCCAACGGGCAAAACTCCCAGGAGCTCAAGCAGGAGGATGCTCCATTACCAGTGCAGAACATTTCACCAAATTTCTAACAGTTTTAATCATTAACACTTATGATCTCTTTTTTCCACATGTATGTACTGTAATATAAGCTTTTTTTTATTTAAAGCATGATGGAAAGATGTAAAAGAGGCACCCAAGCCCTACAAACAGCACACTTCCAGTGTATTTTTGAGCTTCTCCAGCTCAGGGGCTTTGTAAACACTTCCGCCTGAAATAAGCAGAATCTGATAGTGACATCTGTTGCGATTTCTGCTGGGATAACTCACTAATGAGACGTCGTGGACCAGGACCAAGATGTGTGGGTGTTGACCAGAACTGCTGGCTACTATAACCGAGTGCTGCTTAGCATCTGTGTGGGTGTTTGTGTGTGTGTGCATGCATGTGTGTATGTGTGTGTGTGTGTGTGTGCGGGGGGGGGGGGGGGGTTTCTGTTTGTGTGAACATGGACGTAGCAGATCATTTCTGACTAGAGTGAAAGAAATGGGAAATAAATCTTATATATTTACAAATGTAAGCAAAAAACCCACCCTGTGCAGATAACCATGCTAATAATGTCACCGTTACCTACCCAGATATGTTACCAAGCTCAAACAATCAGACGAACCAGATGATTTTATCCTCACCTGGAACTGTAAAGAAACATTACCATTATTCGACTCTCTAAAGGTGTTATTGCAGAAATGTCATTATTTTTCAGAATGTGACAATTAGTTTTCAGTATGGGCATAAATATCAAATTGGTGGGAAAAAAACACCTTTGAGATAATGTTATTTTCTGCTAGCCAATTAGATTTCTAGGATGTTAGCACTAAGTTAATACTGGTGCACATTCATTTATAAGCTCTTCTAGACACAGGCTTGTAAAAGATGTTTTATTTGAGGCTTGAGACCTCTACATATAGTCACGCTTGTTTGTAGCAGTTTTATAGAAACTCTTTTAGTAAAGATTCACTGTCGGTGGCATATCTAGAACTTCCAGAAGACTGTACGTGCTGTTTTTGGTCCCAAAATTGGTCAATCAAAACGTTTAAATCAAGGCATGATTGGTCTTTTCCTGTGTGTGTGTGTGTGTGTGTGTGTGTGTGTGTGTGTGTGTGTGTGTGTGTGTGTGTGTGTGTGTGTGTG
>JBBPCZ010000040.1:8441910-8457033 GCA_037974445.1 Brycinus macrolepidotus | reverse complement strand
ACATCACAACTATCACCAGCACCATCCCCACCACATCACAACTATCACCAACACCATCACTGACACAAACATCTGGCTTAATATCCAGCCCAGGACCTTTTTAACATAAAAACACACCTCAGACTGTCCCAGAATGCACCCAGTAAATTACTCTGCTGTTTTTTCCCCATTTTTTCTGGGATCAGTATCAAGTGATAGTTGATAGGCCTGCCTGTGTATATGGATATCAAGATGCAACAGGAGAAACTATACTGCTATATGTGCAGTTCTGTTAGTGTTAAATTTAGCGCAGTGCTTTATAAGGTCAGGTCTTGGTAGGGTCGACTGTGGCCCCTATAAGCCATGGGCTTTAAATGTGTGTACGTGTAGGATTTCACCTCTCTTTCTCTGGATACAGGAACCTGCTTTAGACTTCTTCAGCGCATTGTTCAACACAGAGACATACAACCCAGCAGGCCCCAAATAAATCCAATCACTGGTCATAACCTCAAGAATTCATCTGTTTTCACCTGGATTTACAGTCTAACCATTCAGACAAATGGAAGTCGGATAAACAAGACACAACACTTAGTATGAAGCACTGCTGCACTGGTTCAGATGTACATTTATGCTCGACCACGGTATAACACCATGCGGATGGTGGTGGGCTAGTGGGTAAGATACTTGCCTCTGGTCCAAGGTAGATCAATTCTACCTTCAGCATACCACCACTGGGTTACTGAGCAAGACCCTTAACCCTAAGTTGCTCCAGGGAGACTGTCCCCTGTAGTTAGGGAATGAAAGTCGCTTTGGATGAAAGTGTCTGCTAAGTGCCGTACACAGGACCACTAGATGGCGTTGCGAACTCACAAACTGGATCAGAAATAACCACGCCTGCTGTATTTGGAGTAAATCATGATAACATATTTTCTAAAGCTTCCAAAGGGCTAACAAATGGAAGTAATATGAAAATAGTAATACGTAATAACCATACTGTGCGTGTTATATCATCGTATCAAGATGATTTCTGCTGCCCTAGAAACACTAGTCAATTCAGTTACATTCATTTTTGTAGAACTCAGCAAATGTATTTGCTCAAAGTGTAAATAATTAATGTGAAGCTTCAACAGAAACCCGTTATCCAGTAGAACTGTCACTCGTGGAAAAGAGCGTTCACTCTCACTGGCTGGCCGTGCAGCCCCAATGCGGGTGGGAAACAATAGCTTCCGGTACTGATCGCACCTCATCTGAGGCAGCATCCTCCGGGCCGAGCCATCCGCCGAACACCCGTCTGAGTCAGAACCGCGGTCCGGGATGGCTGGGGCCGCATACCTCGAAGCTGTGAAAAAGAAAATCAAATCTTTGCAGGACCTGACGGATGACGCCGAAAGCAGGAGCGCCAGGCTGCACGAGGAGCTCGCGGCCGAGCGCGCGGCCAGAGAAGCGGTTAATCTCGAGCTAAAGCCTTTAAATCCTCGAGCGGACTGTCTGTCCGGCGCGCGCTCCGGGGGTGGGGGGGTTAGGAGAAAATACTGTACACAGTACCATAGAAAAGTACTTTCTGATTTACTGACGACCCTGCAGACCGACCATTCCTGCGATTCTGGTTAGAAATCACAGATATGATAGCAGTATGAGAGAAGAGGAGTGAATCAGATAGCGGTATCCAGCTCCCTTTGGGTGCTTACAGAAGTTCGTTGTAGTATTCTGCATCATCCCACCGAAAACAGTAGGATGTTGTAGGCTAACCTAGCTCAAAATTGACATTTCAAACATGTGGAGGAGCTCACAGGCAAAATGATGTACTGTTCATACGGTGTGATGAAAAAGGGCAGAGCTTCTCGCAGCATTCCTGCTGTAGGAAGCCTGTGGAGTAGAACAGAAGGCCAAGCTCAGTTTAAAATTCACGGTTTGTCTAATATAGGCGTTAATAGTAGTTTGCTCTAGTTAATTCTCTAGATATGTATCTGTGTGTATGTGTGTGTGTGTGTGTGAAGGAGAGAGAGACAGAGAGAGAGAGAAAGTGAGAGTTTGGGCTTATTCTGGCTGTTCTGTGTCCAGGCTGAGGGCGATGTGGCTTCCCTGAACAGACGTATCCAGCTGGTTGAGGAGGAGTTGGATCGTGCCCAGGAGCGTCTGGCCACCGCCCTGCAGAAGCTGGAGGAGGCTGAGAAGGCTGCTGATGAGAGCGAGAGGTTCGTGTTGTATTAAGATTTGCTCCGTAATTGTCACATAAAGTCAAATGGGTTACATGAGTCCCATGGGCTGAAACAAAGTAATTATGTTGCGTGTTTCTCTGATTCTCAGAGGCATGAAGGTCATTGAGAACAGAGCCCTCAAGGATGAGGAGAAGATGGAGATACAGGAGATCCAGCTGAAGGAGGCCAAGCACATTGCTGAGGAGGCTGACCGCAAGTATGAGGAGGTGAGTTCATTTTTCCTTATTCTCCTTATTCACTTTACACCTCTACTTTTGTTTCTGAATCTATGACACACACTCACTCAGCGCTGTGCGTTTGTGTGCAGGTCGCACGTAAGCTGGTGATTGTTGAGGGTGAGCTGGAGCGTACAGAGGAGCGTGCTGAGCTTAATGAGAGGTAAGACTCACAGCAGTAGAATTTCTATAAAAACTGCATGTCATTTTATCATTCTACTTACTTTAGAAGTAGATGGAAATGTAGCTAAGACATGTCCACATGTAGCTTCTTTAGTTTATAACTGGTGCTACTGGGCTAATGTTGCTAATACACACTAGAAGTTAATAGTTACCCAAATCATTTCCATAAATATAATCTTCAAAACTTTTTTCAACCTGCTCAGACTGCATCCAGCTCTTCTTTAAGTTGGCACAAACTTGGTAATGTCATTTATAACTCTGTATGACTTACTGTATGAATATTTTTTTTCTGAACCGTTCCCTTAAAATCAGAAGTTGCAATCAGGACTTTTGATTGGAATTGGCATAGTGGCATTCAGAATGATTTGAGTGATGGTGATGTTTTTGTTTTATCTCTTGCCCTTCATCTCTCCTTGCCCACCCCTCTCGACCCCAGTAAGTGCTCTGAGCTGGAGGAGGAGCTGAAGACAGTGACCAACCTTCTGAAGTCTCTGGAGGCCCAGGCTGAGAAGGTAAAGCGATGTGTGTTTAGTTTGTGTGAAAGTGTGAGAGAGTGTTTGTTGATGGCGCGTGTGTAATATGTGAAATGCCCAAGAATGTGTTTGTGGCCTGCAGTGAGCCTCAGTAGACAGTTGTTCGACTCCCTCTGTTTTTTTTATGTCCACAGTACTCTCAGAAGGAGGACAAGTATGAGGAAGAGATCAAGGTCCTGACTGACAAGCTGAAGGAGGTTTGTTTACTCATTGTCTAGTTTGGTCACACTCATAGTGATATGATTGTCACCACACTAATAGTGATACATCAGTCATGAATTTTAATGACCAATATCATTTTCTTTACAGCCAAATGCAAATTCCTATAAAGCAACAGGCGGTAGCTGATTATTGTACTTTGCACTAAGCTTATTTGTAAAATATGTTGTTAATTTTCAGACACCTTTCTCATTTGCATACTTTACAAATAGCATTCTTCATTGCATGCATCCTCTTCACACACTTTGAAATATTTTCGACATTTTTGAGAACAAAATGCACAGCAGTGTGCATGTACTTAGCTGGCTTATGTATATTATGTCAGAAAATCGCAAATTGAAAGACCGAATGAAAACTAAATAGACTGATTGCCAGAGCAAATTTAGGCCAATTCTGATTGTGCCCCCCTAGACATTAGTAGTGCATATTTGTAAAGCCATATGTCTCTTTGTATTGCAGGCTGAGACTCGTGCTGAGTTCGCTGAGAGATCAGTTGCCAAGCTTGAGAAAACTATTGATGATCTTGAGGGTACGTCCTTTTCCATTTTCTCACTTGCACTTAATGCTTTTTCACACAAGCCTTTATGGAGTTGTGGGAAATCACACATTCAGTCATTCTGCCAAATCTGTGAAACGTCCAGAGATATCCGGTAATGCAGCATTGCTCTCCTGTTCACTATACTCTCATAATGGTCATGATTTAGTTTTTAGTAAGCCGAGGGTCACAAACAAGATAAAATTGAATAGCATGCAGCAGTATTACAATATTTACTTAATTCAGTACAGCAGTGTACAGGCAAGAACATGGAAATGGCTGCTAGGGTAAAAACATTTCTTTCTGAAGTTCTGAAGGTTTATTTTTTCCTGTTCAGTTGTGTTTCAAGTTTTTTCTGTTTCTGTTCATCTCTTTTCTTTTTGGTTTTCTTTTTTTTGCATGTCCACTCATTTACTTTCCTGCATTTGCATGTCATGATTTCCATATCCTGCCCCCTCATGCTGCTCTGTGTCCTGATTGGCTACTGTAGATGAGTTGTATGCTCAGAAACTCAAGTACAAAGCCATCAGTGAGGAGCTGGACCACGCCCTCAACGACATGACCTCCATGTAAATATCACCACCTTCTGTGTGTATGGATGTACTTAGTCTTTTCTAATTATCGTACTCCTTAGACTGGACTCCTTAAATTCTTCTCTCACTAACATTCGTCCTCAGTTTATTTGCTCAACAAAATGTTCAAAGATGCATGAAGACTGAATGTAGGTTGAATTGGAATGTAATCCAGTACATCCCAAAACTATTGTAATGCAAAAGTATTTGGTATATGTATTCAACATACAGAAATGAAGTGCATTTTGAAAAGTCAGTATTCAGAATACAGTTACTTTTTGCGATTTTCAGTAAATATTTTCAGAATACTTACCAACTAAATGTCTAAAGGAACCACTACTTTTTAATCTGTTGAAACAGAACAAGTTAATACATTTAAGACAGCTGCTTGCTGATGAAAATAACCTTTCAGCTGATTACTATTTCACACCAACACACACATAAACAAATACACATTCTTGCTAACCATTGCATGAAGCATGCCATTTCCCCTGCCTCAGTTTTTTGTCCTTTTTCACGTTCTCTTTCTCCCCCTCTCATCCACATAGATAAATTGTTTACATCTCACCTGTGGCCCCTGGCGCCGGCTGAGTGGCACCTCATTCTGCTCTGTCTTTTCCCCGTTTTCTGTCGCTGCTTTCCTCCATCACACCATCCTCAGTGGGGATGGAGCCTCAGCTCTGATATCCCATCTGTTGTACAGAACTTTATTTTGCTTTCTGTAAAATAATAAAAAAAAAAACTTTCTTCCAACTGTGTAAGCTCCCTACATGCTCACTCTCTTCTAGTTTGTCTTAGTTGTTTCTTATGTCTTTAAGTTATTGTTGAGAAGCTTGAATAAAATCCAGAAGAGCTCCTCGCAAAACCTCATGTCCCATTTCCTGCTCTGACAGTTTGTGTCCATCTCTTCTAATAAACATTATGAATTTATACTTGCAAGTCCTGTCAGAAAGATATAATCACTCATACACACTAATCTAGTGCAAGGGATTAATTATTTGCAATCTGCAATTATTTGTTTGAGCAATATCCACAGCACATTATACAGCAGACTGAGTCTCCTATTAGCATTCAAGTCATCTTGGTATGCATATTTAAAAGAGACTGGTGTATAGAAATGTAGGCTGTTTCTCAATACTGAGTATGTCAAGTACAGCCCAGTGGTGCAAAATGGCCTGTTTTGAATTGGCTTTTTTACCTCCACCCTTTCTTGCAAAATGAGAGTTTCAGACTAGACTGCTTTTTAAATCAGGCACAGTACAGAACAGCCAGTCTAAACAGATCTCATTGACATATATCTGTAATATATATCACATAGCTGTAAAAAACCCATAATATTTCATTCTAAGGGATAAAGAGAGATTGTAAAATTAGTGTGACTGTAAAAGGTATGATTTAATGTATGTTTTAGATTAAAAAACTACATAAACAGTAGACTGGGGGGGGGGGGGATGACAAGAAAAATGTTATTAGTCCTTCAACAACATCTTTTTATGAATCACTGTTTATTCTGCCATAGCACACAATCACTAAAGAAATATATTCCATAGTTCTGTGGAATGTGAGTGGCTCTAGAGAAAGGGTGAAAATTGGGTTGTTCTCTGGCTTTGGTTGGCTTTGGTGTGCAAAGGCAGGAAGTGTCAAAACAATGAACACAAAGTGGTAATCATAGAACCATGATATTAGATTTGTAAAAGAATTTGTAAATTCCACATGAAAATCATTCATATATGTATATATACACTTTGTGTTAAAACAGCTTTGGTCATTCATTCACGTATGGTTGACACAGAATTAACTTATCAAATCAATAGGGACAGCCCCGCTCTGTTTCAGATATATGCAGATAACAGGTCATATTAATATGTAATTACTAACACTTGTCTCTCTCTCTCTCTCTCTCTGTTTCACTTTATCTTTTCTTATGTTTCTCTCATTTGTCTTTTCTGACTGGGCAGACTGCCTCTATCAACAGCTTCAGAAAAACCGAATACTCTCACATGAGCTCAGTTTAGCGTTGAATGAAGACTGAGATTTAGTCTAGACTGGGACTATACTGGGGTTTAATGCCGTGTTCTTAATGCTGGAGTTCTTTGCACTGCGTGATTTTGGTGTCCAATACTGTGTACAAGATCAGGGAGTGATGTGCAAAACACTGAAAGTCTGTCTGTGATGACATTCATGACAAGCAATTTCAAGTGCACGGTTAAAAACTGATTTGTGTTGTATTCACATTAGTGAAACTTTAACCCTTAGAAGTCGTAGTTGTCGCTGGCGATAACAAAAGATAATGGAAGCATGATGTAATTTTATATGAATTATTTCTCATATGTTATATCCTGTTATTTTACATAAGAATTCATGGAACAAACAGAAGTGTAGTCTCAAACCTGCCAATACAGAGTGTAAACTGAATGTAAATATAATCTAATTAATTACTAGGTAATTCCATGAGATCGGAATTTCAATAATGTCGAGAAATTACACTTTTATTTTTACTACGTATTGCTAATATATTGAATATTGCATTTTGCCACCTAATACAAGTATAGGCCCATCATACTGTAGATGTGACGGGGCGGAATGCTTAATGCATAATAGGTCTAAATAAGTTGGTGTGATGGGGTGGAAAAACAAATTCAGGTATAAATGGTTTTATTTTTCTCAGTTATTGTTTTTATATTGAGTAAATATATTTTATGTTAACGTGGAAACAGATCTATACCTGTTTGCATGGTAAAGATCTGATGTTAATTCATTTTTTGTTTAGTAATGTTTGAGACAGAACTTCAGTCACTGCCTATATAGATAAAAGTCCATGTATTCTTAATTATAATAAAATTATGAATAACAACATACCTTTTTTCACTTGCATTTTATGCCATGTTACACCTTGTGAATTAATATTTAAGCGAGAAAAACATTTATTAGCAGTTTTTTGTCCATATACATTGCATCAGGACTCAAATGGCCCTGTTTTCATGGAATGACTCAACTATGTAAGAACGTGATTGCATTCCAACAGAATTACAAAATGACAGTAATAATCTAGTCTTCTAAGGGTTAAAATCACTATATGATTAGGTGTTTGCCAAGTTTGTGAATGTGTGATGTTCAGAAAATAATCAGTTTCCGTGGGTTTCCGTTGAATTAAATGCATTGTTTTAGAGTGGGCTGTTATTGTAATGGTGTCCGAAATCTGGTTCAAAATTCCTTGCCACACTATGCTACATTATCTCAGTAAAGTAAACAGTATACACATTCTTACTGTAACACCTAACACCTCCCAGATTACCATGAGGCACAGTAAGCTTCACTCTCAGAGGAGCTTAGGCCTCATCCTCAGGTCTCTGTGGCCCAGTGCTGCTTCACAACAGCCAGACCCCACAAGAAAACCATTGCAAACACAGATACAAAGCTGTGTGAAAACCACTGTTCACTGCACAACAGGACTGCTTCCCATGTTATTTTTTTTTTTTTATAAAAGACTGTTTTCATAAAACGGTGTTTGTCAGCACGTGTCCAAAGGAAGTCTTAATGTGGGGTTGCAGGAAAACTGTGGACATTTCTCAGGTGTATTAGGTTTATGTTTACAGTTAATTGCATCTGATGGCTTGTAGTATATATATATATATATATATATATATGTGTGTGTGTGTGTGTGTGTGTGTATATATATATGTATATATAGAGATATTTATATATATATATATATATATATATATATGTATCAGTTTATTTGACATCTCTTTTGTTTATAGCATGCATACTGTATATCTATAACAGTACATGGAATGTGGATCATTTTTTAATTCAATGTTACGAAACTGGATTTTTTTTTGTCTTTTTTTAAATTGAATATTGCCCTTTTCTGTTATATAGAAATAAAACGTGGGTTCTTCAGAGTTCAGTATCCAATCTAGTAGTGAATAATTAAGTATTTATCTATACTGAGGTATTTATCTATATCGAGTATTTTAGAATTGTGAGTAATCTTTAAACTGATAATGAAGAGTACAGTTAAATCTCACATAAAACATTTGATGATTTATCTTGATGCTGAGTAAAGTTCCAACATTCTTCATTTCATGTCTTACATTCCATCCAGTTGTTCTACAAAGATAACATGATGGATAGATGAAGCAGTTGTAATCCGGTATAATCTGGTCAAATGCTGACTACTCACAAAAGTACTTCCCTTCCATATAACAAAATGTATTCCATTGTCCTTCCTTATTACACAAACCCATTTTTTACTCTGCTCGTTATCAACTGGGAAGCCATGAAAACTGTGGCAGGGTTGTTTACGCTCTAAGTTTGAACACTTGGATTGGCTGTTCTTGTTCTTGAACTCGGCCATCATTGTTGTGTGACTGGAAGCAGATTTACCTGGCAATGAGTACTTCCAGCAGAAGAGACCCAGAATTGTGAAAAGGACACATTATCCATGTCGGACGCATTCTAACCTATTCCCTATGATTTAGGCAAAGGGGAGGTGCCTGGGTAGAGCGTGCAGGTGACAGGACATGATGCAGTCACATAGCCTGTTCCGGATTTGGTCGTAACTGAGTCTCTTGCCATTCCTTGAATTTCCATGATGATTTTGGTTTTGGCACTTACCAACAGAAGTTCCTGAATCTTGTTGTTTTTTGGTGGCGTCTTTGTGTATATGACATTCCTCAGATTTTTGTCTTTTTCCGGTTTCTGTTGCGTGAAAACATCAACACTGACTCACTCACTGTGAGTTCTCCAGAAAATGACCTGTTCTAAGTCACACATGGGCTGTGTCTGAAATGTTAAATAAACGTCCTTTTCGGTCAGCTTTCCTTGATTTTGGCTGGTAGTCAGTATAAACAAGATGGCAGCGCTCTAGGTCGCAGTGGCCTTTCTAGGTCCAACACTTTGGCGCACAAGTGTGTTTTTCACTCGACTCCACACCAGACCTTCGTTAACATGTGCATCTGAATAGGTGGTAAACATGTCTAGGACCGGCAGACCCTGCTTCAGATAAGAAACAAGCAAGTAACTTACCTTGAAGACGGACTGCTGCTGAACCTCTGTGACCTCGGTTTGCTGTGGGTACCAGGCCCTCAGACAGTGACATTGCCTGATTCTGCTGCCTGGGGGAGGGGACATCGCAAATGGTGCACGAAGAAGCAGAGGAGCAGCAATCGAGCAGGGTCCATGCTAGGATAAAAGCTAATGCTAGCTGGCCAGCCACCCCGTCCATCTTCCTCGCCAGTGTTTGCTCCCTGGACAATAAACTGGACTACATCCGACTCCCCGGAACTACCCAGTGTGAGTTCAGAGACTGCTCTGTTTTTGTTTTTACGGAGACATGGCTCAGTGACAGTGTTCTGGAAACGGCTACGCAGATTAGCAACATGCTAACGTACTACAGTGACCATACTGTGGAACTGAGCACCAAGACGAGAGGAGGCAAGGCAAGTCTGGTGTGTGAACACTGTGCTGATCTCTAGCTGCTGCCCGCCGCTGCTGGAGTTGTAACTGTTAGATGCAGACCATTAGACCATTTATTTAGTGAGGGAATTCATCACCGTGCTCATAGATGCAGTGTACATCCCACTCAGCACTAACGCTATCAACCCACTGGCCAAACTTTACGGAGATATCAGCGAGCTCCAAAACACTTATCATGACGGACTGTTTATTGTCACCAGAGATTTTAATCATGCTAATCTCAAGTCAGTTCTCCCAAAATTCCACCAGTATGTGGACTTTCTGACAGGTGGGCAAACACGCTGGATTGTGTTTATACAAACATTGGTGGCACGTATCGTGCCACCAATCTGGAGTAAGTGAGTGAATTGATGATGTTACTGTCTCCAAGACCATCACCACACGCCCCAACCAGAAGCCGTGGATGACTGCAGAAGTGCGCGCGATGCTGAGAACCCGTGACACTGCCTTCAGATCAGGTGATGAGGCTACCCTGAGAACAGCAAGGGCCAACCTGTCCAGGGCCATCAGAGCAGCAAAGCACACACATGCCCAGAAAATCCACAGCCACTTCATGGACACTGGGGATGTATGGTGCATGTGGCGGGGCATCCAGTTCATTACTAACAACAAGACATCCCCACCTGCCTGTGATGGTGAGGCCTCCATTCCAGATGTGCTGAATCACTTCTACGCTTGGTTTGAAACACAAAACTACATGGCAGTGAGGAAGACCATCCGGCCCCCCACTGACCAGGTTCACTGTATGACCATGGCTGATGTGAGGAAAACTCTGCTCAGTGTCAACCCATGGAAAGCTGCTGGACCAGAAACATTCCTGGTTGTGTGCTCAGACCAGCTGGCAGATGTTCTCACAGACATCTTCAATATCTCTCTGAGCACCACCGTTGTTCCAACATGCTTCAAAGCCACCGCCATCATCCCCGTGCCAAAGAAGTTGTCAGTGTCCTGCCTCAGTGACTATCATCCCGTCGCACTCACACCCATCATCATGAAGTGCTTTGAGAGGCTACCCCCCTCACTGGACCCCCTGAAGTTTGCATACTGTTCCAACCTCTCTACAGATGATGCCATCACCACCACCCTTCACCTGGCCCTCACCCACCTGGACAAAAAAGACACTTACCTGTGATTGGGAAGCTGAGACTGCTGGGCCTAAACACCTCTCTCTGTAACTAGATCCTAGATGTCCTGACTGGGAGACCTCAGTCAGTCAGGATAGGGAGCAACATCTCCAGCACCACCATGCTGAGCACAGGCCCCCCCAGGGCTATGTGCTTAGCCCTATGCCTTTCACGCTGCTGACCCACGACTGTGCGGCAATGCGCAGCCCGAACCACATCAAGTTCGCTGATGATACAACTGTGGTGGGTTTGATCAGCATGAATGATGAGGCAGCATACAGAGAGGAGGTGAGACAGCTAATGGACTGGTGCAGAGCCAACAACCTGTCCCTGAACGAGGATAAAACAAGAGATGGTTGTTGACTTCAGGAGGGTGCAACGCGATCACTCCCCGCTGGTCATTGGTGGCTTCTCGGTGGAGACTGTCCAGAGCACCAAGTTCCGTGGTGTTCACATCATGGAGAACCTCACATGGACCCTCAACACCAGCTCCATCACCAAGAAAGCCCAGCAGCATCTTTACTTCCTGCCAGGGGCAGACTGGGACTGAAAAACGGCCCTGGACTTTCTCCCAAATAGGCCCAGCTGGACATGTACAAACAGCCACTCGCAGGGTTCTCCTGATATCTCCCTATCTCACAATAATATGCTACATAACATATTCACACCAAGTAACATCACAAAACCAGTGGTGATGATGGGGCTGTGTTTATTAAAGTAACCTAAGCCTTCAAATACAAATACAACAGCTATTTTCCAACCTCCACAACAGAATGATTCACTCTTTTTTCTTGGCTTTTACCTATGGATTTTATACCTGATAAATGATCGTATTAGCGCCCTCTGCTATTGTTAGCTGATTTCTCAATTAAGGAGAAAGGCAGGCCGAAGGCCGTGAACCGGACGGCCGTTCTGGACTTTACCAGAACGCACAGATTGCCCCTGCTTCCTGCAGAGACTGAGCAGAGCGCACCTTCCTCCCCCAATCCTCACCTTGTTCTACAGAGGGACTATAGAGAGCATTCTCTGTAGCTGCATCATAGCCTAGTATGGGAATTGTAACGTTTCAGATTGCAAGACCCTTCAGAGGATTGTTAGGACAGCTGAGAGGATCATCGGGGTCTCTCTCCCCTCTGTCCTGGACATTTACATCACACACTGCATCCGCAAAGCCACCAGCATTATGGATGACCCCACTCACCCCTCACACACTCTCTTCTCCCTCCTCCCGTCTGGCAAAAAGTTTCGTAGCATATGGGCCTCCACTGCCAGAATGGGGAACAGTTTCTTCCCTCAGACCAGCATTATGGATGACCCCACTCACCCCTCACACACTCTCTTCTCCCTCCTCCCGTCTGGCAAAAAGTTTCATAGCATATGGGCCTCCACTGCCAGAATGGGGAACAGTTTCTTCCCTCAGACCATCAGACTTCTCAACCAGAATCGAATCATAAACTGTACCCACACACACACCACCAACACACCTTCCCCTTAACAATTCAGACTTTAATTACCTCTGTAAATACCCTTCTATTTATTACACTGCACATACTCTGTCCTGCTGCTGCTATATTTGCACAATCATAATTTTTTTGCTGTCTACCTCTGTTCTGCATTTTTTCACACAGGTCTCAGCTGCTAGAACACAGTACCTGTCAAACTACTGTATTGATCCAGACTTGTACTGTAGCTGTTGTTGATTGTACTAAATATTGTCCTGTCCAGTTGTATTGTTGCTCTTTTTCTTGCACTCTCTTTCATCCTGTCTGTACTTGTGGTCTTGTGGTGTTCGGTTCTTGTGTTGCACCATGGTCCTGGAGGCACACTGTTTTGTGTCACTGTGTACTGTGTGTATATGGTTGAAATGACCATAAAACCTACCTGACCAACTTGAATCAGTCAAGCTGATTCACATGCTAGTCAGCTCTACCAATATATTTCGTGAGGCCATGGGCTACAGATCACGTGAAATCAGGACAAGCAGTTTGGAAAAGCAGTTTCATTCAACTATTCGGCCTCAGCCATGGAATCAGTCGGATATTCATCAGACCGGGGAGCAGTATGTGACAGTCGAGCCCATGACCTTCCAATTATAGGGGCAACTCCCTAACCACCAGGCCACCAGCTGCCCCAAATATTGCACTTTGGATTTTTGCATGTAGCATTGCTTTACACACAAATTTGTATTGCAGTAATTACTGGAATAAGGGAAGTAACTCAACTACACCCCATATTAACCTTGACGTATTTTTCATTGACTGCACTCTGTTGTAACTGCTCAGACTGCCCCTAAATCCAACTGCAATCTTACATTCAGGAAATAAAAGTACAGTTTGCCTTTTTAACTTTTGTCCAATTAAAAACCTAAGTAAAAAATAAAGTATAATACATTTTTACAAAGTTTTCCCCTCTTATACTACAAACACCTGGTCGCAAGAACAAAAGAATCGATTCTCCGATTCCAGGTGGGGTTAGAGAGTCGACTCCAAAGCTTTGGATTCGATTCGCGCATGCGCCGTGTGTAATCTCTGTGGAGAGCGTCCTTCCACGACACGCATAAATCATGGGACTGTACTTTGAACGAGGTGGTGTAAAATAAGATAAGATAAGACAAGATAAGATAAGAAAGAACTTTATTTATCCCGAGGGAAATTCTTTTGTCATCAGCATGCTCACTGCAACAGAAGAATAAAATAAGACAATTCAGAAAAAAAAAACAGACAATAACAATAGTGCAACACAAGTACAGAACATTATTGTAACAAGATAAACTGTAACACTGACACTGCTGTGTGTAAGATTTAGTGCGCTGTACAAGCAGGTCAGTAGTGCAGAATGGTTTATGAAAGTGATTGTGTTAATACAATAAGAATAAACACACTGAAATAGCAGCACATGATAAGGTAATGAGATTAACATTCAGTGACATTCAGTCAATTCACAGATGAAACAGTTGAGGTATATTGCACAAATTTGATTCTGAACCGAATGACATAAAAACTTAGAAAGATCACCTACCGAGTGGGGAGGAGTTATAGAGTATATAAAGGTGTATATGAAACATACAACATTGTGGGTCCTGAAACATCTGAAAAATGAAGTGTACAGTTTCCCCGCAGTCTAAGATCTAACAGGCCTCAGAATTAAACTGAAGCTGAACTGAACTGCCCAGCCCCTCCAACCTCGCCCCACCAAAAAACACTCCCTACCATTCTATTTACTATTTTACATTACATTCTATTTTCTATGTACTCGTATTTTATTTTAACCCTGTTTCTGGTAATGGTGCCATTTTATACAACACTGTTATTCTTTTCTGGGGTTGTTACAATCAGTCCACGATTAGATTCAGTTCATAATCCAGGGTTCAAACTTCGATAATGTCACAATATTTTGAACAAATTCTGAACGCTGAGCTGGAGGGTAGGATGAGTGGGTTTGCTGGATTAGGTTGATCAGTGGTAGTTGTTTACTAAAACACTGATGTTCAAACTACATCCTTGTCAGATCTCATAATTAACCATCATAAACACCAGCGCAGTCGTTCGTTACATGTCCACAGTGCACGTTGTCCTGATTTGACTTGGATTTCCTGAAACAAATCTCGGAATTTGACTGCTCTGTGTCTCGTCGTCATATTTTAATGGTTTAAAACTTTTTTGCTTCATTTTGAACATTTATTTCAGTTTATTCAGTATTAGTAAGCCGTGCCCTCTCTGGCCATGCAGTTAGAGAGAGTTATTTCTGCATTTCTTTTGTTTATGGCTGTTTGTTTGGGCTGAAAACTCTACTTAGTGTCAACCGATGGAAAGCTGCTGGACCAGAAACATTCCTGGTTGTGTGGTCAGAGGATGTGCAGACCAGGTGGGAGATGTTCATACAGACATCTTCAGTATCTCTCCGATTACCACCGTCGTTCCAACGTGCTTCAACCACCATCATCCACATGCCAAAGAAGTCGTCAGTGTCCTGTCTGTGACTATCATCCTCAGTGACTATTGTCCTCAGTGACTATCAGCTTCAGTGATTATCATCCTCAAAGACTATTGTCCTCAGTGACTAT
>JBBPCZ010000040.1:8422431-8441810 GCA_037974445.1 Brycinus macrolepidotus | reverse complement strand
CCTCAGTGACTATTGTCCTCAGTGACTATCAGCTTCAGTGATTATCATCCTCAAAGACTATTGTCCTCAGTGACTATCAG
This sequence comes from Brycinus macrolepidotus, assembly GCA_037974445.1. NCBI lineage: Eukaryota > Metazoa > Chordata > Actinopteri > Characiformes > Alestidae > Brycinus > Brycinus macrolepidotus. Next base: position 8,441,730 of record JBBPCZ010000040.1, on the reverse strand, counting down.
CTTCAGTGACTATCGTCCTCAGTGACTATCAGCTTCAGTGATTATCATCCTCAAAGACTATCGTCCTCAGTGACTATCATCCTCAGTGACTATCGTCCTCAGTGACTATCATCCTCAGTGACTATCGTCCTTAGTGACTATCATCTTCAGTGACTATCATCCTCAAAGACTATCGTCCTCAGTGACTATCAGCTTCAGTGACTATGGTCCTCAGTGACTATCATCTTCAGTGACTATGGTCCTCAGTGACTATGGTCCTCAATGACTATCGTCCTCAATGACTATCATCCTCAATGACTATCGTCCTCATTGACTATCATCCTCAAAAACTATCGTCCTCAGTGACTATTGTCCTCAGTGACTATCATCCTCAGTGACTATCATCCTCAAAGACTATCGTCCTCAGTGACTATCAGCTTCAGTGACTATGGTCCTCAGTGACTATCATCTTCAGTGACTATGGTCCTCAGTGACTATGGTCCTCAGTGACTATCATCTTCAGTGACTATGGTCCTCAATGACTATCGTCCTCAATGACTATCATCCTCAAAGACTATCATCCTCATTGACTATCATCCTCAAAAACTATCGTCCTCAGTGACTATCGTGGGCTGCCCGCACGCTGCTAATCTCTTTTTAAGCAGTTTCCTCCGGGATCAATAAAGTTTTCTGATTCTGAATAGATTTGATTCGATTCGGAGTCGACTCCGGAGTTCTTGGAACCGAGCAGTTCGAGTCCTGTTTTCCGGATCCGTGCTGAGTTCCGGTCCCCGATCATGGAGGGAGACTCTGGAGCGGGTCCGGCGGGGAGTAGGGTGGGATACGTCCTCAGTACCGTGGCAGAAGTTGTGGAGAGGATTCTGACCTTCGTGCCGACTAGAGCTCTGCTCCGGATCGCGAGGTGCAGTGAAAGCGCGCGGGGTTCTGGTTATCTGGCGGGGGGACGGGTTCCGTGCTAACCAGCTAGCTAACTGACGGAAATCTCGGGGCCGGAAGTGTTTACTGTTTTAACTGGTGCACCTGTTTACAGTTTTACCTGGTGCACATGTTTACTGTGTAAATGTAAACAGTAGCTGGTGGTCTAGTGGTTAGGGAGTTGCCTCTGTGATCAGAAGGTCGTGGGGTCGAATCCCAACTCTGCCAGTGGTACCACTGAGGTACCCTTGAGAAAGATACCGTCCCCACACACTGCTCCCCGGGCGCTGTGTTCCTGCCTGCCCGCTGCTTCTCTTGGTGAATGGGTTAAATACAGAGGACAGTTTCGTGTTGTTCACACTGTGTGCTGTGGTGTGTTCACGTATGACTAATGGACACTTTACGCTAAATGTTGCTCATGTTTACAGTTTTCACTGGTGCTCATGTTTACAGTTTTCACTGGTGCACATATTTACAGTTTTCACTGGTGCCCATGTTTACAGTTTTAACTGTTGCACATGTTTACAGTTTTAAATGTTGCACATGTTTACAGTTTTAACTGGTGTAAAACCAGTCGTGCGTTTATTTTATCGCCCCCTAAAGTTTTAGCGAATTGGCGAAGTGGTTGTTGTTAGTTGTGAGCAGGGTTAGACTAGAGTAAACACTGTCAGGAGGGGAAAGTTGAACTTAAACTAAGAAGTTCTGCTGTAGAAGAAGCCAACCAGTGAAACGTGATCTCTAAACTTCGTCATACTCTTTCAGCCAGTTTGGCTTAGTTAGTACCGAAAGCAAAAGTAAAAATGCTCTTATTTTGGTATGAATATTATGTTTTAAAGCTTCTAAACGTGTTTGGCCAGGGGTGAACTGTAACCCAAGTGATTTTTTTGGTGGTGTTTATTAAGATAAGATAAGAAGATAAGAAAGAACTTTGTTTATCCAGAGGGAAATTCTTTTGTCATATACATGCTCAGTGCAACAAGAGGAATAAAGATAAGGTAGCCTTCAGGAGTTGTTTAAGCAGTTCTGTTGGCAAAACAAGTATGTTTGCCTTCAGGGATGCTGACAGCAAATGTACACCAGAGTAATAACACAGTTAATACTCTTTTCATTTACAGGGTTAGTAGGCTATGGAGGAACTGTGCACGCAGAGTTCTGAAAACACGGCAGAAAATGAGTTGGCTGGCTGCGTTTGGCACGTCCAGATTTGAGGAACACGTTCTTCTCGGAAGTATGGAGGAAGGCTTGGAGGTCTGATAGCTCCTTTGTGTCTATTCTTCCGAGGCATAATGGTGACTCTTGATTAAAAAGGTTTAGGACAATGCAGAATGGAAATGCTGTATCAAATATATAATTGTCAGTGTTGTTTTGTTTTTAAACACACATAATCATTTTATCAGCCCTGTAAAGTGTGCCATGCAGAGCACAATTATATTTAAGAGCTCATGTTAGTTGTAAGTTATTATAATGTTAATTTGTTTTAAATGTTTTTAAAGAGCCATGAACAACGGAACTATTACAGCATCAGGTGATATTTGGTCAGACTGACTGTTGCTTGTATAGATTGTCACTTATTCTGTACTTATTTTTTAAATTACCCCTGCAGAATGTCTACCTGCTGCCGCAGACAGCTTTGTTAATGGTAGACAGTGAAAATTTCAATGGACGTAATGGTTCTTACAGACACAAAAAAGGTGAGATGTCTTTAATGAGTGTATGTGTATATATAATATAGGTATGTGTGTGTGTGAGTGGATAGTCATTGTGTTAATGAAGCATGTGATAACTGATTGTGTCCCATAATCTTTTAATGCAGCCAGGAAGTGTCAGGATGACGGTGAGTCAGATGCTATGGACAAGCTGAGACACTTGCTGCCTAACTCCTGTGACATTTTATGCATTGCCACTCCAGGAATTGTGTGTAAGTTTCTCACTCTAATCTTTTTGCTTCGTGGTTTGACTGTGTGCTGAATTATTTTTCTAATTTTAATTGTGAAAAGTGAGCTTTGAATATAAGAAACAGCAAATAGTACCTTGTAGCAAATAGTCACTTTAAAATATTGCCTGGTCTCCATCCTTGTTATAATAAAGAACAAACACAATCTGTTTAAACTGATAACAAATAAAATATTGTTGTTGTCCATATCGAATTGGTTTGAGGTTATTGCTGATAAAGGAGGTTCAGCCAGTTATTAAATCCAGGAGTTTTCTTGCTGTTTTCCACTGTGAACGTTTAATTGGTGTGTACAGTACAGCGTGAAAGATTAGAATTGTTTGTGCTAGCATGTTGTATTGGTCATTTCTTAGGTAAAGAACAGATCACATTTGATGACCTATATGACTGAGTTGGCATATTTTTCTTGCCTCCGTGTCTAATGCAATCAGTAGTCCATCAAAACTTTTTTCTTGGTGTTTTCTGAGCTACTTTAGCGTTGCTTAACTTTTGATTGTGTCTATCTGATATTTTTTTGATGCCCCTGTAAACTTTCCTCATGAACTTGTACTATTTGTATCTTTTGGGGGGGATTTATACTTGATGTTTTTTGGTTCCTCTTAATGGCTCTACCTTATATTTCTCATATTATTTTAAGTTATTTAGACTGCTAAGTTATTCTAGAACATCTAAAAATGGCTTTTTTAACTAGCCAGAGTTCTAGTACTGTTTTATGAATAGTTAATTTGAGGTGTCTTATTGAGGGCCTTTCTAATTTGCTGTATATTGTCATTACTTATGTGAAATGTCTTCTGGGTGACAGTATTTTCATTTTTTTGCAGTGACGCCCACTGGCTTGCCTTGTACTTCGCCTCAGGAGTTCATGGAGGGCGAGGCTGGCTTTAGCCTCCTGTTTCCCACTATAGAGGGGGTTCACATCCGACCATTTCACTTCTGCAAAAAGAGCCTTAGCCAGAATTCTTTAGAGGAAGCAGGTGAATGCATATGGTAACAATATATACAGACTGATTAATATTTATAAATCCTTTATATAGATTTTATAAATCCTTTATATAGATAATATTAATCAAAAATGTTTCTAAAATTATCACACAAATATGCATGACATTTGAAGAAATTTCTGTTGTATGTAGGGTTGGTCGGAAATCCTGACCTGAAGGTGGTGCTGTTGTTTGGTTATGATGCTTACAAATCTGGAGCTGCTCGGTTCCTGAACCAGCTGCTGGAGCCCCTGGCCCACAGTAATGTGCTCATCGCTGGCGGCCACGTGGAGAAGGCCCTCACCCACCAAAGAGACTGGTAGGTTAGAGTTTAACATAAGGTGTAATTCATTTTAAATAATATTCTGTTTGTGAAGAGGGTGTGTTTCTGCATGTGTCCAGCTGTTCTCCAGGATCATTTGGGGTGGTAGGCCTTTCCTTGAGTGGCTCCAAGATTCAGGGTGCCTCAGTGCTGCTGGACCAAGATGTTAGCAGCCCCAAAGCGGCCGAAGTCACTATCCGTCGGCTGAAAGCGGCCAGCATCCCAGAGAGAAACACCATTGGCTTTATGTTTGCTTGTGTGGCCCGTGGGCACAACCACTACAATAATCAACACAATGTCGAGGCAGACACCTTCCACAAGGTTTTCCCCAGCGTGCCGCTATTTGGCTTCTTTGGAAACGGAGAGATTGGCTGCGACCGCATTGTTAAAGAGAACTACACCCTGAGTGAAACAGATGCTAACGGACTGCAGCACGGTTACACCACTGTTATGAGCCTAGTGCACCTAGGGTAATGTGCATGCATGCACAAACTAGGATGATTCTTATCCTGTCTTAAAGAACACTTGGTATCTCTGGAAAGGGCTTGGCTGACACATTATGCAGCAGAGTAGATTGAGTTAAACTGTTCTTACAACTGAGGACATTCTTTCCACTTCACTAGTTGAGAACAATAATTTTTTCTCTATAAGATCAGGTCTGATATAAAGAAAGACGGTTTTGTTTGATTTGAAAGGTGCCAACCTTGACTTTGAACAATTACATGTGTCATACATCTTGTGTTTTTCTCCTGGTCATTATGGATTCCTTCTAAATTTTAACGGGCGGGTGTTCTTCAGAGCTCATCTTGGTACTGAATTAAGAGCATTTAAAGTCTGCCTGAACTTATTAAAAGTGAACTAATCTTCAAGAATTGAAAAATACAAACTACTTTGGAACATACATGTTAGAAACAAGAAAAACCTGTTTTCCATGTTAAGTGAGAGCAGAATCAGCTAAACAGAAACATTCATAAAATGGAACTAGATCCACCTGGATTAGCATTACAGAGAAATCTAATACCTATTTGTGGAGGATTAAAAAATCAGTGTAATTAACAAAATGAAGATTATTTAGAACAGTGTCTCGTGCGGTTAGGCTTTTCTGGAGTGCAACACATACATTACTAGATATCTGTTTAAAGTAACGGTCAAATCTAAACACCTGTCCAATGCCCAGTATGTATATATGTAGTTTATTAAGCAAGTGACTACCAGTGCTGATTTGATTCTGAAATCATCTTGCATCCCTAGATTCAGCTGTTGTAAATCATCCCTATTGTAATGGTTTAATGCTCTTATTTTTTTGTCTCCAGGGCATTCTTTGATACAATTAAACAGTGACTGTAAGCATTCCACTGTTATGTAATCAACTGAACAACCTTGTTACAGTCAGAGTATGGACACATTTTAAGGAAGTAGAACTACTTTTCTTAGTGCAGGGTTGCATTGACTCTTCTGAAAGATGTGTTTTCCTATTCAGACACAATCTCAATCTTAAACTTGCACAAACCTTTATGCGCTTTGAAGTTTTCACTTTCAATTTTAGTACGGCGCAAGTCATGTGACGAGCAAACTCTAAATTCTAAGCCAGTCCAAACAAAGCGTTGGCTTCAAAACCTGATCATATCTGCACTGTTGTTTCATCTCAGCTGTACAATAACTGAAAGCATTTGCAGACCACTGGGGAAGCTCTGTGAAGCAGCGTCATTGAGGGCAGGCAGTCTTAACGACAACATTCAAAATTAAGACTTTCAGTTCTTTTTTTTTCCTTATAGGTTCTGTTTTTGTTTAAAAGATGGTGTATTATCATTTGTTAAAATGGTAACAAATCAGGAGTGTAAATGTCTTTACTGTACACATTTTTCTTCTGTTTTGACTATTAAAAAAATCTTTGAAAGATGTGTTTTGTGAACTTTTCTTTGAATCATTTCTCAAACAACAAATGAAAATGTTTTCTTTCCCTGCGAATACACAAATACATGAAACAATGCAGAATACTGCTGTATATTAAGGCAGTTTGGTTTTAATGCATCTTAATAATGTAATCCATGTATTAAGCTATGCATGATGTGTTACGGAAGTATTATGACTAAGGATATTGGTGAGTTATAAGGTTAATCCATGTATCATTATTATTATTTGTATTATTATTGTTCTTAACATGTGAGAGCTAGTAGTCACTTGGTAGCATATTAATCATTTGAAGAATGCTAACTGAGGACTTTTGGCTTTCATTGATTTTTAGCAACATTAGCATTATTGACAGAAGGCCAAATTCAAATACATGTTCATTTGTCAAGTGCCGTTGTCCAAAAGAAACAATAACACCAAATACAAAAAAGTGAATATGTGAGTATGATTTATTCAGGAATTTTATGAGTGATTTTTTTATGATGTCATGGGTTCTGATCTTTGACTTGAACACTAACTACCTTGATAAGAAAAGACAAAATTAAAGCTGATTCATATCCTTCAACTTTTTGTCAACAGAGTATATCAATAATATAATTACCTTTGGCCATACTGCCGCGGTAGCATCCCATTAACTCTATTCCAAAAAAGTACAGAGTGAAAACAGAAATGATAACAGACCTATGTCACACACTACAAATAAAAATGACCAGAATATGCAGCTATATAATCTTGTTCTAGTATCCTCTTCTCTCCTTGCTTTTCGATTCTCACATTAAAGGACTGCACTTTAAAATTAATGTTTTTGATTTTGAATTTTAATTATTTCTTATTAGTTTACTTAAGAAAATGCACGTAACTATGTGTAACTGAGTCATTTGTATTGTTCCATTGAAATTAAATGAAGTCAGACTTTCTTGGTAGATACTTTTGGTTAATACAGCCTTGTAGAGCAACACTGGCTCTTTTTTCACTAGCTGCTGGTCCCAGCTGTTTGCATAGAGCCTGTATTTCTGCCTCATTGTATTTATGCTCTGTGTGATGTGATTGTGAGCTTGCATTGAAAAGTAATCCCAAATAGTTCACAAATAAATTGACATTTTATATAGGTGTAGTTCTTACCAATAAATCATGCTTTTCACTTGCCGAAACCAAACCTTAAGTCAGAAAGCCAAACAATAACAATGACTTTCAAATCAGAACAACCAGTGCACACAGCATCAGATCAATTGAACATGCAAGCCTTTTCCTGCAGCTGTGGTCAGGTAGCCCTCAGGTAGCCCCGGAGCCATTTCAGGGCATTCTCGCAGTGAGGTAGCTGTCAGACAGCCGCTCACCCTGGGATCGATTCAGGCAGAAATGCTTTTAGGATCGTGCCAGAGTCCCGGCACTAAAGCTGTCCTCATTCTGAGCATTCCCTTAGAAAGGACAAAAACTCTTACTGATACACAGTGGTCTGTGCCTTGGGCTCCATTCCTTAGAGAGAAAGAGGTGAAAAACATCTGTCCCTGTCACCTGCCAACCACTCCAGCCTCACACACACACACACACACACACACACACACACACTCACTCAGGCATATAAGCCACAGTCATGCCACACATGCAAGTCCCCAAAGGACTGTGGTAAATCTGGCTTTTAGGAACAAGTGTGGCATTTTGGCAGAACATGGAGTCTTGGTGAGCACTTTATAGCGACAGTGTGTTTGAGTTCAACCTGCAGTCTATTGCCCCCGGGCGGCCGCAGCACGCCCACCATACCTCACTCTAAGACTCTTTCCATGTTGAGAGCAGTCTCAGGAACAGAATGGACAGATGTGTGCTCTGGAACTATTGTCTCCTAAAGAGTTGGTCAAACACATGGGACAGGTCTCTTTGCTCTTTGTACAGGTCATTCCAGTTCTGGAAAGGGGGATGGTTGAGGGGGTGGTTGTGCTCAGGAAGTGTCCGAAATGAAAAAAAGTGCAGTGTTTTGGCAGCATTTATTTTTTCTGTTCAGCATTAAGATTGTTGTGCATTCTTTATCAAAATGCATTTCCTAGCTTTTTCATTAAGTACAGTATTTCGTGTAAATAACCATTACCAGAGATAGCAACTATTTAAATTTAATTCAAAAAATGATGGATTTGTGCTTTCCTGAGTATTTTCAAATGATTAAATCTTTTCTTCTGTTCAAGTATAGAGTCGTCTGCAGAACCTTGCGTGCTCCTGCTCAAATGACCCCTGCAGAGAACACATTTGAAACAGAAATCCCTGTTTATTTGCAGTTATATAAAATATAAAATGTAGCCTGTAAAAGTTATGGCACAATTTATATTGCATTTTTGATAAGCTTATATAAGTTTGTTCTTCTTAGAGGATATGTTAAGATAAGATAAGATAGATAAACTTTTATTAGTCCCACAAGTCTGAAATTTGCATTGTTACGGTAGAAAGTGGACAGAACAAAGGTAAGAGTAGCAAAAGCAACAGAATAAAAACTATACAACACAACAATACAGTATAAAAAGTACACTATACAAATAATCTAAAAATATAAATTTGGACATTTGTATGTATTGAAAAAAAATATATATATATATGTATATATAAACCTATTTAAGTATATGTATGTATGTTAACAAATACTGAATTGAAAAATCAGCAAAACATGTCATTTGACCTAGCCTGTTCAAACTTTAGCATCCGACTGCATTTGTCGCAAAAGTAGTCTACTTTTTTAAATGACTTTTTTTGTTGGATCAGACTACACCTTCAGCATATGGCTGTAGAGTAGAAACTGTATGAGTGTTGGAGGGAGGAGAGCTCTGAGATCTGAGGGGCTTTGGCTTTATCATGAAGAGATAAGGAGGAGGTGGGCTGTGAAAATGTCACAGGAAATAGACAGGTAGAGATAGGTAGATAGAAAGACCGAGCAGCTTCAGAGGTGGTCTTCTTTCCAAACTTTACTCTGTGTTTCATTTCATTTTGATTTTTTCTGTACTGCTTTGTGATTGCTCACACCTCTCAGGATGGTTATTATTTGTTGAGCCTAAAAACCTGTGCTGATGGATGCTGGATGTACCAAGAAGTTCTATAAGTTAGACGGTACTTTGTATGTCTACTCAAGTTGTTGAGCAGTATGTTTACTTTTTGGTTCACCAGAGTAACAATAGTTTTATTTGTGGATGGTTTTATGCTACTCTACGCAGCATGACAGGACTTTTTGTGAACAAATGTTTATTGTCTTTTACACAATACTGAGTAACAGTCAGAGACAGGATACAAAAGAACCGAAATGCAAAATATATGGGAAGCTGATAACCTTAGAAGTTTTGTCGTAAAGGACTGAAATTACACCCATTTAAGTCTGTACCGTTTTAAGATGTGCTTTATATATATATATATTTTTTTTTTAGTTGCAAGAAAACAAAACATTAGAAAAACTAATGTAACTAAAAACAAATGTAACACGTCTGTATTAACATTATGCAGCCACAAAGTCTTAAACTATTGGTTTTGAAGAAAGTGCACTAAATTTCACTTTGTGATGATCATGAAAAAAGAAAATATCCCTCAGTTCTTCAACATCACACAATTCCTTCTGGTTTACGTGTCATTGGACAAAATTTCAGTCCAAAGAAAAGCAAAAAGTTTTGAGAATTATGTCTTGGCCTCCCTAGTCTCCAGATCGTTCTGTTGAGCTGGTATTGTTTTTTTTTGTTTTTTTTTTTTAATTTTTGTAGAAAACAGAACTGAGCCTATTGGGCAAGGAGTATGATCTTGTTGCTTACATTTAGAGTTAAAAACATTTGCTTCTCCTGTAAATAACCCTTTTCAGTTATTCCATGTTTTGCTATAATACTGACAAATATTTTTACATAAGTCAGATCATATCCACAAAATATACATAGAGAATTAATTTGAATTTCTTTTTAGGCATGAATTACTTGAGGTGGGATGTGACTACTGATTCTATGGGGGATCGCATGTTTGGATAGTATTAGAGTGTGTTTTATTCATAATGAGAGTGATTGCGTTTGGTGTGTTGGTGTTTTAGGTGGTCTCCTGGCTGCTCTGCTTGAAAGGGCTACTGATGAATATTTCAGGCAGGGCAATAAATGAACTTCCCCAGCTGAGCTGGCCTGCTCCTCTTGAGAAGACGCTCTAGAAGGGGTGCTTTAGGCCGTAGATGGTTACGCTGAACAGAATCCGATCCATAAGCCTCTTTTTGTTGTTTATCTATCCTTTTTTTCTACGTCCCCACATCCCTCTTTTCCATCTCTCTTTGTCTGAATTAAGACTCTTACAAACTTTAATTTTAGTGAAGTGTAGAGAGCAGAGAAAATGTTCGAAATCAAACTGGTCTCACCTTAAAAATACAGTGTCATTTATAATAATCACTAATGATCAGCACATTGATTAGTCGGAATAATTTTACTGAAGAGAGCTAATTCTCTGATTTTGGCAGCCTTTTTGGCTACTTCCTGATGATACCATACCCTATAGAGAAAAGCAGCTCACTCTCCATGAGGCTGTCAAAGCATATCTGTCTAAATCCTTTAAATAATTCAGGTTAATTATCATTAAAGAGCTGTCAAAACAAAAACATCACAGTTTCTGTAGATGTCCTTTTATGAGCATCACGGTAATTAGTCATCATTAATTTAGAACCATTTTGTTGCTAATTAAATGCATTCAATTTTTTGCATGTGTAACTGTTAATTAAAAGCAACTCAGCAATACTAGAGTGAATACACGGTGTATAAAGCATGCCAGTGTCACTGAGTGCATTTAACAGTGATTTCTCAGTGGGACAGTTAATGAAAGTAAAACGTGTCACTCAGTACCCGGTATCTGGATCCAAAAAAAGCCATGAAAAAAATACTGGTGTGATATACAATAATGTCTATATTTGTGTTGCACTAGTGTTAATTGTTTATTGTCTATTTTCTTTTCTTTTTTTTTAATCTCTATTGTCTTATTTTGTTCTTCTGTCGCACTGAGCATGCTATTAACAAAAGAATTTCCCTCGGGATAAATAAAGTTCTTTCTTATCTTATACTCAGAATTTTATAATGTCTAATCATAAATTTACAAAGTTTATTTACAAAATAATTTATTTACAAGGTACTAAATACAAGATATAGGACATTTTTATTGTAACTGTACAAGAACAATGAGATGTCAGTTGGATCAGTCCCAAAGAGACTTAGTTTAGAAAAACTACACATCAGTAAACAATTTGATTATAAATAGCAATCAGTAATACACAAATTAATCTGTACACAAGTGAAACTCGGGAGTTACAGAGATCAAATCAGAAAGTGAACGCAGAAGTACGTTTTTATTCTGACACAGTGAAACAGAATGAAAAAAATGATGTAGAAAAGATTTCAGAGCTGAACAGGTTTATTCTGATAACCATTATTAAAAGGTGACTATGCTTACATTCTAACATGAATTAGAGCTCCAGTTTCTTTCACTTCTTTAATGTTTCTGTCATATCAGGGACAGCCTAAAACATGAAAGAAAACAATTTTTATTAAGAGCACTAACCCATGTCTCATGTCCTTGGATTTTTTTTCTTGCTTTGCAACTTAATCTTTAGACACATTAACTGTTTCCCATTTCACTCCTGCTGAATCAGTGAAATTTGCATTTATTTATTTAAACTTATTTCAAAACCAAATGAGAACTATTTTCGTGCAATTGCTAATTTCATCCAGATTGCTAACTACTATTAGGACATTCACTATCAGAAAGATTCACAAACAGCAGCCAGTCGTTTACAACATTTACAATGTGTGTGTTAGCTGAAGCACAGACACACACACACACGCATATAAATAAAACTCCATGCCTCCCATTCTAGCACCTCAATAATTCAGCAGAGCTACATTACCATTGGGTGGACTAATGGACGTTTGAGAATTCATAAGGGAGACAGTTTACATGTTTCGTCTGACTAAGTCAGGCTCTGGGTCATTGATGTGTCTGTGGTCACTGACCAAACCTACATTTGGGGTCCCAGAGCCTACTTCTACAAAGTGGAATTAACCACCAACACTACACAGCCCACCAGAGCAGTTTAACACAAACACAAAAAAGATATCATTAAAGTGAAAACAGAATTTCACAGCAAAAGTGTTAAAATTTGTTTTAATATTCCACATTTCAGTTTGCCAATCTGATATAGATGTATTTTCAACCTCTGAATTTCTTCTATTAAAAAATAGATATGATTACACTGCATGAATTCTTTATTTGTGGTTTCCATCTATGTCATATCAGACGTTCTCCTTATTTGACATATCATCTAGACTACTTGCCCAGCACTTCCGGCCTGACTATTAGACACAAAGTTCAATAATTTATGGCCTTTCAGTACACAGAGGCTGTGCTGCATTAAACGCATTCAAGACTGAGCACTTGTTTCCACTTACAAAAGCATATTTTTTCTGCATTACTTTGACATTCTTTGATTTACATTCTGCAGAAATGATGCAATAGTGTGTCTAAGGGTATGAATGTGCATCTGTGTATGACAACCTTTATTTTAAGAAACAGAACACCAAAATAAAATACTACTAAATAACAAGGAAACTGCAACAGATTAGGAATAAACACTCACATGGTTAACACAGGACAAATGACACAAGACTAGATGAAGGAAAACTGAAACAAAGAGGCTACTTACACACAAGACAAGACTAGAAATACCTTTGACAGGAGGGGAAACAACCTAAACACAGGTGACAGCACAAACAAGAAGGTGAGATTATAGAGGAGACAAAAAAAAACTAACAAATAACAACGAAAGCACATGGAAAAGTAAACAAGGAGGAAAAAATGGACAGAGACAAGGACAAGGCTGGCAGGATGTTGCAGACTAATGTTTGACTAATTGTCACATAGACTAACACCTCAGTTTTCTGGGCATTTAGCTGTAAGTTAGTGGCTGAAAGCCATGTATTAACTGCATCAAGGCAATCAAGAAGGGAAAATAACTTGGGGTTTCAAAGAGCAATAAATCTGGATGTTGTCAGCAAATACGTTATAAGAGATATTATTAAACAAATGTACAACTTGAGCCAGAGGAAGTATGTATAGTGACACAAGAGTAGGTCCCAAAACAGACCCCTGGCGACCCCACAAGTCAGCAAAGCAGGGGCTGAGGAAAACCCACCAATGCATGAAACTCATGTTAGCCACATATGAAGAGAACTAGGCCAGAGATGAGCCAGAGATCCCCACTATGTAGCTTAATCTATTTATAAGTATCCTATGATCACCTGTGTCAAAGGCTGAGCTGTATTAAAACAGTGCATTCACCAGCATCTGCAGCCATCAGTAAATCGTCCAACACCCTGAGAAGTGTTGTTTCTGTGGAATGATGCTTAAGAAAATGAGTAGGTAAATGATCCAGTATCTCAAATTTCTGTAGAGAAGCATTTTTCTAGATTTTTTTTTTTTAACTTGCCAATTTATAGATGGACCTATTGTTTTTGGGACTGAAGCATGCATTTTTTTTTCAATAATGGATGAACAACAGCATGCTTGAAATAGTTAGGAACAAAGCCAGCCTGGGGAGAAAGAATAATAACAGATACCAGGCTATGCACAATAACACTGAGAACTTGTAATAAAAGAGAACTCAGCAATAGAAAGGGCAACAGAGGACAGAGACAGTGACAGGTACTACGATGTTACCACAAGTGGGCAATAACACTCTAATGGTGTCTCGGAATGGGATAAAGACAGTGACCGGGACCTGAACAATAAGAGGCTACTTGAAAGTAGTATATAAGTAGTATAAGAGACTAGACTAGAAACTACTGAGACATGAGAGGCATCAAACTAAACACAGGTGACCAAACTAACAAGAAGGCAGGACTAGGGAGGAGACAAGAAACCCAAACAACAACAAAAGCACATGGTCAGAAGCACACTGAAAAGTAAACAAGGAGGGAAAATGGGAAGAGGTTGGACAGGATGTTACAATAAACTGTAAAATTAGGCTTTAAACCACAGATAATTTTATTATTTGTTATTTTATAGCACCTAACAATAACTTTGTTTATTTTAACATTAGTGACTTACCTGGAAAAGGTGAAACAATAGTCTGCAGTCAAAATCAGCACAATTGTGTCTGTCTGAAAAAAAAATGGCATAAATATAGAAAACTCTTTACTTTGAAGAATTACACTGTTTAGAAATGACAATAACCATTTTCTTAGTTGTAATGTTTTCAACCTTTTTACACAAATTTTAATTGTTATAGGAATCGTTTTCAAATTCTTGTTATGAATCAATAAAATGGGAAAAATAATTTTGAGATCTTAAAACACCTTAATTTAGTGTTAATCTGGGGCACCAAGGATTTTGAAAACTGAGTTAATAACATAAACAACAAACAACACCATATAGTTGTGCACACTGTAGCCCTGCATAAGATGAAATATGTAATACATTCAAGTCGAAACAGCCTCTCAGACAGATATGAGCCAGGAAAAAAAATGCAAATAAATTATACATCATACTTTAAAAAGCTTCTCAGGTTTCCTTTTAGAACATTCATCTTAAGTGCACTGCATCACGCTGAAGTGAATTTGCTTGAAGAGAAAATCCACTCAAGAGACCGTTACCATGGCAATGAAGAGTTTTTTTACATTTTGCATTTACATAAAACAGCTTTTTGTGTAGAGCGGACTGGTACTTTTTGCCCCCAGTTTCCTAACAGTGAAGTGGGTCAGTTGCACGGAGTAACACACCAAGACTATCATCAGGGTTTGCCCTCAATGTATATAAAATCAGATCTCTGCTTTTACACCATTAGCATTATTCAGTGTTTTAATTATGTTCAACTGACTGGCTGTGAAGGCAAGCAAACGCAAAGGGACTTTAAGGGTCGGTCTCTAACTGTGATTGTGTTTCAGCGGCCATTTACTTATAGGGATAAAATCAGAAAACAGGCTTGTCTGGGGTGGGGGAGCACCTTTTCCTTTTTGGCAAAGCTAGTGGTTCTCGATCAACAATAGTTGTGTCAGCCCCGCCCCCCAAACCTCATTTTGAGCACCTGCCGCGCTAAAGGTCATTGTCATGTAAGAAAACCTAACAGTAAGTAATAAGTAAACTTTGTTAACAAACACTAGAAATCGCTAGTTGCCCACATCTTTTCCAAAAATATCTCCCCAACCTGCTCAAACAAGAGATACCTCAAATAATACAATTTTATAAATAAAAATCTAGCAGTGACAATCTCTGACCTCACATTTCGATTTAAATAAGATTTTTTGGAAAATGGTTGCAATGTATCATAAAATCTCAAATCTAATTATCAAGCATTTGAGTTAATAGTGTGAACCAGTTGTTTGGTTATATATTTTACACAGCACCCCAATCCCCACTGCCACAAGTTCCCTTTACCTTCTAAAGGTAAGAGGACTCCAAAAAGGGAGATTTTGGAGTGACAGATTTAAGGTACTTTTCATTCATCTGACCAATAAATGCTTAAGAAGATGACATAAATATATTAATCAACAAGTGAACAATCAGTTCTTGAAGCCGATGCTTGGGAGCAGGAAAAGTGGCCAAATGTAACGATATTGGTGACTCTGACAAACTGTGATGGCTAGACAACTGTGCCAGAGCATCTCCAAAATGGCAGGGATCTTGTGGGATGTTTTTGCAATGCATTGGTCAGTACCTACCAAAAGGGGTCCAAGGAAGGACAAGCGGTAAAACAGCGACAGGATCATGGGCACCCAAGGCTCATGTGTGCACATGGGAGTGAAGGCTATCCCATATGGTCCAATTCAATTTGTACTGTAGTACAAATTGCTGAAAATTTAATGCTAGCTATAATAGAATGGTGTCAATACACACAGTGCATCACAGCTTGTTACGTGTGGGGCCGCATACTGGTCAGAGTATCTTTACTGAACCCCTATCCACTGCTGACAGTGCCTACAATGTGCATGTGAACATCAAATATGGTCCACAGAGCAATGGAAGAAGGTGGCCTGGTCTGATGAGTCAGGTTTTCTTTCACATCATCTGGGGAAGAGATTGCACTAAGATTCACTATAGGAGGCCAGTGGGGGCAGTGTTTCTTGGGGAACGTGACAATGAGTATAAGGTGTTGATCTGGACTGGATATTAACAGCACTTGTGGCCTCCAGGCCTCAGCAGGTCAGAGCTGTTTTGATAGGACAAAGCGAACCTGCATAATATTAGGCAGATTTTTATCATTTGTGACTGTACACTGGTACAGTACATTGTGCAGCTTTCTTAAATTTTACAGTAATTACCATTACTTTATAATTTAAGTCATTTGACTGCAAGAAATTCTATAGAGCTATTGTAATATAAACTAATATAATCATAATATAGTAGTTTTAATGTTATGCCTTATTGATATATGGAAATTGCTGTCTTTTACTAATTTATTACTAGCTAGTTAACTTTATAAGACTGGAAAACAACAAATTCCATTTCTACTGAGATCCTGTGCAGCCAGTATATGTAGCTAAGTTGTCAACTAAACATTTGTTAATCTTACTTAGCTACTGTTAGCTAGCTAGCAACACTGAATATATTACTAACATTAATCTTATCTCAGGTACAGTAACAACAACTGTAACAACCTAGCACAATAAGAAAATGCACCCAAAATATTATTATTATTATTATTATTATTATTATTATTATTATTATTATTATTGTTATTATTATTATTATTTCCACCTTCATTTCAGTGTATCATGATGTCCTGATAATTTTGTCAAAACAGTCAAGATGGACTGAGTCTACCATGACACACACACACACATTCTGTTTTTTACTTGTCCGTACACTGACCAGGCCCCTGTAGTTCCCTGAGCCGTAGACTTAAGCACAAGCCCTGCCCATATGGAAGGTAGTAGTGTATGTGGGGGTCTATCTAGGATTGCAGCCCAGCAGCACTTCCCCATGACCTCTCGTGGGAGCAGCCCATCAGCTGCTCTTGGCTAAATGCACTCAGATATGAATATTTCAGAGCCATTTAATGCTCCTGCTGCAGCCCCTGAGGAGCCCAGCATCAATTTGTGAACACGCCGTTAAAAGCTGAGCTGTATAATCCGGAGTGAGAGCCCCTCCACTCCACTCCACTCCACACATCCCTGCTCCCCAGCTGCTTGCCAACAGCACTGGCAACTTTCTCCTGCACAAACTCAACTCCCCCAGCCACCCAAGTTAAGCATACATGTGTATCTGAAAGAATGGATAGAAAAATGGGCTGGTGATTTGTTGCTTTGAACTGTACTGGCCGCTAAAGAGGAGTTGAATATAAGGGTTCAACAAAACAGAGCAGCCTGGGTTAAACAGCCAGCGGCCTGTAGTACCTCTAAACCGACTATTCTCACACACACACGTCCGCACCCACTTGCACACGCACACACACGTTCCGCACACACGCACACAGAATGCAATTAATAGTTCAATGCTGACTAATGAACACCTAACGGTCAAAAATTGCCAAAACACATACACACACCACTGGCCCAGGTGTACAAACATGAGCACTCCATACTCCACACACCACATGTGGGATCCTATTAATCAAAACACGCTTTATATCAAAAAGAGCCAAAAAAATCTAGGATCGTTTAGGATTGTCCATGTAGAGCAGGAGTATTATTTGGTGATTTTCCTGCTGAAACATGCCTAATGTAATGAGTTTGTTCACTGTCAGATTTAGTTTGTATTGGAGTAGGGAATTATTGATACGTGCTGGATACTGGACCTCCATGACCAGAGTTGGGCACCCCAGCTACACATAATCTTTCAGATATCAAGTAGAACTTTTTCATAAAGGTTGTGAATAATTTAAAACTTTAGTCCATCAGTAAGAATCAGTTACAATCACAATCACAATTTACAGATAATCCTCATCCAAAAACCAAAAACCAGCAGTAAAGAAACAATATTAGCATCTTCTGACAGTTATTTTATTTCATTGAAGTAAATGATGGGAGAGATTATTTGTGCCTGTATACTGCTACAGTTCATAGTACAGCTCCCTTAAATATCACAGTACTTGCCATTACTTTACAGTTTGCAAGAAACACTATATAGCTAATAGAACAGAATAGAATAGAATAGAACCTCAAATGGCCAGAACATTTAACTATTTCATTTAAAAAACTGGGTGTCTAATAATAATTACTGAAACAATAAAAATCAAATGGATGCTAAATAAAACCTTAATGAGCTAAAATTTATTTTAAAGCATTTTGGATCATGAAGAGAAATCTATACTGAGAAAATTTAAAAAAATGACAAAGAGGGCTCAGAGTGTTATCAACTCTTTAATTGTTCATGAGTTATAATTATGTCCTTCACAACCTCTGACCGAAGATTTGGACTGAATGGCATGACACAATTCTGTTCCCCGCATGAGTCATGTAACTAAATTGTAAATAAATACAGCTTGACTAATGTGTGAGCAAATTAAGTTATGAGAGCACAGGGTGTCTCGCAGTGGCAGACTGAAGTGCTGTTATCCTCATTAGAGTGACACACATATTTGTTAAATCTCTTAATAAACGTGCCGGAGTTGCTGTGTTGTCGGCAGGAGCAGTGAGACGAAGTCACAAGGCTTTGTAAAGATGGCAGACTGACAGCTACACTGATACAGTAGTAATGGCTTTGTTTCTTCTGCCAAAAATGCAGAAATGCCCACGGGCACCAATCAAAAATTAATATTAATTATTATGTGAGTGCTGCATTAAGTCGGACGTATGATAAATTATACATTTGCAGCATGGTTCTACTTTCAGAGCAGTGTGTATAAGGACCTGATTTTTTTTACCCTGCTTCATTCTGACTGGCTGCCAAAACATGATGTGCTGCTAGCATCAAACAAAGAGAAATCTTCTATAATTACCTCTATAATTACCTCTATAATATATTATTACCTCTATCTAAACTTACTTCTATATCATTAATTATGTAATTAATCAAACATTTTCAAACTGAAAGGGTGTAAAATATTTCCTGTAATAAAATGAGGAGCATTTTCAAATAGAATGTTCTTCTTACACCAAAAAATATAATTTTCTTTGGCTGTTCTCTGTGGTATGCTTTTGTGTGGTGTTCTTCATGGACACCATTGTGGTGTCTCTCTGCAACTGGGTCCTGGACTTCCTGACTGGGAGACCTCAGTCAGTCAGGATCGGGAGCAACATCTCCAGCAC
>JBBPCZ010000040.1:8380722-8391411 GCA_037974445.1 Brycinus macrolepidotus | reverse complement strand
TGTGTGTGTGTGTGTGTGTGTGTGTGTGTTTGTGTGTGTGTTTGTGTGTGTGTTTGTGTGTGTGTTTGTGTTTGTGTTTGTGTTTGTGTTTGTGTTTGTGTGTGTGTGTGTGTGCGCTCTGTGGTGGGCTGGCGTCCCACCTAGGGTGAGTCCCTGCCTCGCACCCGTTGACCCCAGGATAGGCTCCTTGTACCCACGACCCTAGTGAGGAATGAGCGGTTACAGAAAATGAGTGAGTGCGAGTGAAGGTTGGAGGGTTGGAGGGTTTACAACCTTACTGTTAGCAAAAAATGTGATACAAACTAATAAATTTGGTTTGGAGTCTAAATTTGAAACCAGGCAGACTGGAAATGACAATACTTGCAGCATTTTCTCACGCAAAGTCTGGAAGCCCCCAAAACAGACATTTGATTTTAATGCAAAATACACTATTTAGCATGCATTGCTCATTTCACTCCGAACTGAGTGATCCTGGTTTTGGCCGAGCTGATCCGTTGCTGGTGTGTGTGTTATGTTATGTCTGTGTGTGTTGCCCCATGCCTTCTGCAATCTAGAAAGAGCGAGAGTGTGCATGTATGTAGAGACAGAGAGAGAGAGAGAGAGACTGTGGTGGCGTGCTGTTTTATACTTCCTATAAAGATGCCACTTCAGTCCTTTTAAACCACAATATCTACAACTTGATAATACAACCAAAGAAATAGCTCAAGTTATCCTAATAGGTACAAAACATTATCTGAAAGTAATAACTAATCTTATATTTAGGAGTACTGACAAAAACTGGGATTAAAATCAATATTGTAATGGCTTGGATAATGGCCTATATGGTACTTTGGCCAAAAGTATTATGTTGGAACTTTTTCCAAGGTTTGTGCGCTATTGGACATGTACCATTAATGTCTAAAACTGGGGCTGGATTGTGGCTGTCAATCATAATAAAGGCCTTTGCAATACTGATCTTTTGCATTTAAGCCCTCTAGGAAATCATTTTCTGTAGCAGTCTCAGGCGTGTGAGGTTTCATTCACATTAAACATTATATATTTTTGATCAAAATAAGGCAGACTGGTTTTAAGGCATACTGCATAAAGTATACAGCAATCGCAGTACGCAGCGGTAGAACCGCAATGTGGCAATCCGTCCATATTGTTCTCTTGTTCTTGAGTAGATTTGCAATCAAGGTATAGCACAGCAGCTGAGTGGTAAATGCAGGCTGGATGACTGAGGCAGCAGCTTTGCGAGTCTGTGCTCTTTGATGTATTAATCCATAATTCAGAGTAGATTATGGTCTCCGGGCTCAGAGTGACTAATTACTGCGGATTGGTTTTACATATCTAATGAGAGGAGAGAGACGGAGTGAGGGGGACAGAAAAGTGAGAGAGAGCCGGAGAGAGAGTGAGACGGGGAGAGAAAAAGAGAAATAAGGCAGATGCAACAAGAAATGAGAAGGAGAAAGAGAGAGAAAGAGAGAGAGAGAGTGTGTGTGTGTGTGTGTGTGTGTGCACGAGAGAGAAAGAGAGAGAGAGAGAGAGATGCGCTTAGCAAATACAGAATTCAGAACCAGAGAGAGGATTAACGGCTGCTGTAACGAGGAAAATATATATTCTCAGAATGTGAGGCTCTCTGAAATGTACGCAAGGCTGCTGTAAATTGGTTTCAGTATGTGTATGTGTGTGTGTGTGTGTGTGAGAGAGAGAGAGAGAGAGAACGCGAGAGAGAGAGAGAGAGAGAGAGAGAGAGAACGCGAGAGAGAGAGAGAGAGAGAGAGAGATGAGAGGCGTTTTACATTTTCATCCTCTAATGAATATGCCTCAGGGCCACTGGAACGACTGTATCTTTCTCCTCTAAATGGATTTCTCCTCTTCTGCTCTCTCGCTCTCTCTCTCTCTTTCTCCAGATCCTGCCTCCTCCAATCCCTCTCTCTCTCACTGCCTCAGCATTGGGCACCCTGAGGCCAGAGAGGGAGAGAAGAATAGTGAGTGTATTTGCAGGCCTGTGGGAGGCCAGCATCAACCTGCACTGCAGAGCCGATTTTTTAGATTCGGACGCTTCCCTCGTTTGTGGATATTGCATGTCTGCACACAAACACAAACCAAAGCAGCTCACGCCCTGAAGAGGGGGGGGGGGGGTGAGGCACCTCGAGCTCGTGCCAATGAATCATTGATGATAGTGCTTGGAGATGATGTCAGACTTGTGGGTTGTTTCATCAGGGCAGCATTTTTTCTACTTGAATGAACGTCTCCCTCTCTGACCTAAAGAAAGAAAAGCAGACCAACATTCCCCTTGGTGCTCTTAAAGGGACACTTCATCTCAAAACAGCGAACGTTACTGCACCCTCAGTTAATGACACACCTTTACTGTTACCTCAACACACTGTGTGTTGTGTTAAATGTGTGTTAGAAGTCGCATAAAACGTCGAAGATCTGTACAGTTCAGAACACTGTGTTCATCCTAGTTGGTCATCTCATTAACTTTTAGCCATTTTAGCATTTATCGTCAAGGGGAAATCAACTAGTGACATTCTCCATGACATAAATTCACTGTTTAAAGTGTTTACCCTAGAACTGTTATAGGCCGCGTGGTGGACTCTTCGAGGATATCGGTGTTGACTTGCATACATGGTGTTAAAGAGGTGTGACTAGAATATTGTCATTGCATATTATTTTTCCGGTTTTAATTTAAATATACAGCAAACACACTGTACATGTTAACATACCAAGTCTTACGTTCTTTTAAATAAGTGCTAATGTGATTTCTTAGTTCATTTGTAGTCTGTTCATTTGTATGCAAGGAACTGATGTGCAACTGAATGCTCTACAGATCACACTGGGCCAAAAATAACATGCACATCATCGCTGTTAGAACAAAGCCTTGTATCTCCATTTGGACACAAATGTATTCAAGCCCTGACTAGATGCTAGAAGACCTGAGCTAAGTCAGAGACACGTTTAGATGCACAGTCTAGATCGCCTCGGCCACAGTGCCTTACCAGTGATAGGCTTTTGGTCCAGGCATCTGAATGTAGTATATCTTTAGTATAGAATGAGAATTTTAATATAGATTGAGAATTTTACTTGGAGTGAACTCCACATAAAGTGAATCCTGTCAGTTGCGTAACTTCTCTCCCAGTGCGTCTCATCCAAGCAGGGCAGCACTCGGGATAGGCTAGAGGTGTCCTCCAGCCTAGTTAATGATAAGGGCAACACTGCTATTTTCCCATGTCAGACTTCCTATTTTTCTGTCTTTTGGAAGAGTAGCAAGTTGCTGAACTGGCTGGGACCAGTTAGCATTATGAAAACGATTCATGCTAGCTGGTATACTTGCTTTCATTAGCAATGTTAGCATTTCGGAGTGAAATGTTCCTTCAAACACTGTTTGTCTTCGCATGCACGAGCAGCTGCTTTCCGTCTAAGAAGAGAGACCATGGAATTGGACTTAATATGATTAGAGCAGCTCAGTGATCCTCCCTGTGAAAAATTTTAGCGGAGGCTTATAAAGGTCTTTGAAGGACACTGCAATAATGCAAACTGTATCTGATACACTGTTTATGAGACAAACCTTTGCTCATGGGCCATAGTTAAAGGCTCCTGGTACGTCATTTGGCATTGCTAAATGTAGTCAGGCCGTAGGTTCTGCGTTGGCTTAGGCTTGGCTGTGAGGTACTGGTAATTATAGAAATATTTTTAATCTCACAAAACGTAGCCATACTCTGTGATTTATTACTCTTAACTGTCGGTGTTGTTTTTGTTTCTCTTTTTAGCTCAGATTGAGAGTATTCCCTGCAAGATCTGTGGTGATAAATCATCAGGAATCCACTATGGTGTCATCACATGTGAGGGATGCAAGGTAGGAGAAACACTCGCACTGTCAGAACTGCACCTGCAGCGAAAGGGTTAACGCTGTTTACAAACGTCTTGGTGTAAGTGCTCTGAGCTGTTCATTTAAACTTCTCTCTCTCTTTCTCTTTCTCTGTGTCTCTCTGCCTCTCCGTCTCTCTCTCTCTCTCTCTCTCTGTCTCTCTCTCTCTCTCCCTCTCTCAGGGGTTTTTCCGCAGGAGTCAGCAGGGTGCCGTGTCCTACTCATGCCCTCGTCAGAAGAGCTGTCTGATCGACCGCACCAGCCGAAACCGCTGCCAGCACTGTCGCCTACAGAAGTGCCTGGCAGTGGGCATGTCACGAGACGGTGGGTTATCATTGCTGTTAGGGGAACGCAATATTTTATCATAACATAACTTTACAATTTGTTTTTCTGAGTATATCGTTAATAATTCATAAAAAGACTATGTAAAAATTATACCTGCACAAGAGAAAATATCTTAAATCTAGTTAGTGCATCTAATATTTCTCATTTTAAGCATGTTGTGAAAACATTATAAAATTATTCAACTTATATCTAGATGTTTTACTTGTTTCAAGTATTTTTAGTCATTTTCTAGAGAATATTTTTTTAAAATATGGTTTAAAACAGCCGACATTATTTGCCAATAGAATAAGGTTATTTTAACTGATCAAAAAGTGACTTAAAACAAGTACAAATATCTGGAAATAAGTTAATCATGTTCCATATTCTTAAAGCAAACGTAAAATATGAAATTTTAGACTGGTTTTCTAGACCAGTTATAGAGATCCTATAAACAACAACCATAATCATATTACATATTACCAGTTGCATTGTGTACCTCCTCTTTTTTCTCATACATAGTTTAGTTTTGCAAGTATTTAATTTCGGGGGAGGCACCGCATTCGTTTTTAATTTTTTTTTATTATTATTTTTTTTTACTTGGCACTGCTTTTTTTTTTACCTGGTGTGTTTTATCCACTTTAAGTCACTCACAAACCGCAAAATGATACATACTGAATATTGCAAAATACCTTCGAATGCAATGATCTTACATTTTTACATTCCCTCCTGTAAGCACTTGCGTAGGACTGAAATTTTCCTCTCGTGAGGACTGAGGTTTTCCTCATGAGAGGAAAGTTCCAGTATGTTTTCAGCTTTCAGTATCCATTGCTGAACTGTTGGGTATCTTGTAATGGAGAGATGTGGCCTGGACCTTTGTCATTATCGCTTCTCATTTAAAAAAAGAGAACTTGAAACTGAAGAGCAATGCATGTGTTCTTTCACAGCGGTGAAGTTTGGCCGCATGTCGAAGAAGCAGAGAGACAGCCTGTTTGCGGAGGTCCAGCGGCACCGTCAGCAGCAGCAGCAGGAGAAGCCAGAGAAGCCGGAGGAGGGGCAGGACCTACTGCCCGGAGAGGCAGAGCCTCTGACCCCCTCGTACTCCCTGTCCAGCAGTGGGCTCACCGAACTTCCTGACGACCTTGGTGGTTATGTGAATGGCCACACAGCAGATGAAGTGAAGGCAGACTCTGCTATTGGTGGATTCTACCTGGACATTCAGCCGTCTCCTGATCAGTCAGGTCTAGATATGGATGGCATTAAGCTTGAACCGATGTGTGACCTGAGCCCTGAATCTGGCTTGGACCCATACTGCAGTTATAGCAATGGAAGCCCATCACCTGCTGACGCCATGAGCGAGCTGGGTAAGGCACACACACCCATACCAGGGTCTGATCACGGTTGGGGGACTATTAAAGGCTCCAAATAGTAATATACTGCTATGCAAAACCTGTGTAAAACCTAAAACTATCCCTGGAAGGCAGGTTCTGCTGTTTTTCTTTTTTTTTCTCTGTTTTTTTGCCTGATGTTTGCAGTTCGTATATACAGCATCAGTAGAGCTGTCTGGATTCAAAATACAGTGATATTACCTTAAATTCCACAACGCATGTAAATAATCTGTCACTTCTCATTTGGTCATCACAGTATCCAGCACTTATGAACATCACACTTTATATCCTGCATCTGTAAAACACTTGAACTCATAAAAAACATGTTTTTTCCTCTGGAATCAATAAAGTTTTCTGATTCTGATTCTGATTCTTGTGTAACATCCATCCACACTTCTAGCTCAAAGATAATGTGGTAACATAGTAAAATGGAAAAAAAAATCCATTCGAAAAATATTCATCAAGAACAAACAAAACCGCTAATAATTGTAAGACACTAAATGCTACAGGAATGCTTTTATTTAAGACCTGATAACGACTTTATAACAACTGTGATTTTCTGCTGTTTAGGAAATGTTGCAGTTGAGAACTGTAAACAGAGGATTCACACTTAAATCTGACGATCATATCAGTCAGTAAAGTGCTGCTTTACTGTTTCAGTTGATACTGTTACAGAGTTGTTACAGTTTTTGACCATGTAAAATTATATCATTCTTTGGTCTTGGCACTAAATTCTTGTCCTTAATACACATGCAACCTCCAGATTAGGGCCTAATGACAAAATTGGTAACTGCTAACAACCTCTTTCTCTGAGGGAGTGATTGACAGCTCAGAGGTTTGCAATAGCAGGGGGCATTGACCCCTGCAATAGCAGGGGGATACGCCTCATTTAAATGTGTCACCAGTAATTAGTGCCCCATTACCACAGGCCAATCATCAAAACAGCGGGGCTCTCAGCAGGGGAAATTAACCAGTCGAATCCTTTCTGACTAAAACACATGCTCATTATGAACCATAATAACCTTCATTTTTTGTCTCCTTTGACTGAGTTCAGGTAACGAGCAGCAAGGCCACCACAGCATGAATGAATATATATATTTTGAGTTCGTTGTGAATCATTTTAATGGGTAGTGAGTCGGTCGTATGTTCACGGCAGATATTGCAAAGTTGCAGCCTTACAAATAAATAAATGCAGCCGTCAGCGTCATTATCTAGAATAGTTGATGATTACTCAACATAATGTTTATACTCTCAAAATCAAGACGAGTGCTTGTAGCAGGGAGTGTGTAGTCCAGCTGTGTAACTGTCTGTGTAATTTGTTTGAAACAGAGCATTTGTCCATAAACATCTGTAAGTCACACATGGAGACGTGCCAGTATCTGCGAGAGGAGCTGGAGCCCAGCAAATGGCAAACCGTGCTGCACACTGACCTGGAAGTGTACCAGAAGAAGGTGGGTGTGAGTGTGTGTGTGAGTGAGTGTGAGAGTGAGTGAGACTGCGAGTAAGTGAGTGTGTGAGTGTGCGTGTGAGTGTGTGCGTGAGTGTGCGTGTGAGAGCGCGTGTGAGAGCGCGTGTGAGAGCGAGTGAGACTGAGTGTGTGAGTGAGTGTGTGAGTGAGTGTGTGAGTGAGTGTGTGAGTGAGTGTGTGAGTGCGTGCGTGTGTGAGTGCGAGTGAGGCTGTGAGTGTGTGTGTGTGTGTGAGTGAGTGAGTGAGTGAGTGAGTGTGTGAGCGAGTGTGAGTGCGAGTGTGTGAGTGAGTGAGTGAGACTGTGAGTGTGTGTGTGTGTGACTGAGTGTGTGTGTGACTGAGTGTGTGTGTGTCTTCATGAGATTCTCCTCCTCAGTCCATATACAGTATTGTTCTAAAGCTATCTGAGAAGTTATTTATCTGAGCAGGTTGTATTTATTTCAGATCTTTCAATAGAGGGTTCTAGACACGTGCTAGTATGTGATAATTAAGGGCCAGTGATCTACTAAGTCTACAGCTTATCACACAAACTGCACAGACCCTCAAACTAACTGCTTGCTCGAGAGGTACAGGGTTTAAAGGCTGTGCGCTTCAAGTTCTTTCCCATCAAAGCATTCTACAGGGTGCGTTCGACTCAAGCTAAGAAATTAGTTTGTAAAGTGATAATGTACGGAATATACAGACTGGACACGTATACTGGGGCCACGTCTTCTCACGGGTGTAAATCTCATGCCGAGAATTTAAAAAGTGCTGTTCTGATGGTAAACGTTCTTTCAGGACATACTCGAGGCTTATGCCTCTGTCTAACCACAGTGTTTGTTACCATTTTTAAAGGAAGTCTCTCACGAGTCAGTTAGTCCTGCCTAAGGTGAAGACTAAACATGGAAAAGCAGTGTTTAACTATTACGCTGCTCTTAAATGGAACCAGATCACAGAAAGCGTTAGAAACCATTGCATTTTTTATCCTGCAATGACACTTCATTATTCTGATTTATACTTTGTACTTTCTATACTTTGAATGACCAGCAGTGTATGAAAGGCTCTACGTAAATAAACGTGCCTTGCCTTCTACATAAAAAATGCTTTTTCCTCAAAGAATATGGCTAAGCGAAAAAATATTTAGGAACCTTATTTTATAGTAATAAACTTTAATACAACATATTGTAATTCTGCCACAGTGTTAGCATTTCCAGCCCAGTATTTGTAGTTCTCATTCATTACCTACATCTACAAATCAGTTCTGAAAACAAGACATTCAGTTGTACAACATTAACTTTGTGATGGAGTGTACTGAGGAGAAGAGGAACCAAACATGTGTTCTAACCAACTCGCAACATAGCAACTAGATTGCATTTCCATGAGAAAATGCAAAGTGTGATTGCACGGTTGCTATGGTAACTGAGATTGTTACTAGGTGGTTGCTATGGTGTTGCTAGGTGGTTACTGTGGCACTGCAGCTGGCTGCTAAGGTGTAGCTAGCTGGTTGCTATGGTAACTGTAGTGATTGCTAATGTGTCGCCAGGTGGTTACTATGGTTTCACAGGTTAATGAGTTAATGTAAAAACTTTGTTTAAAAAGACCAGGGATACCAGTATTTCCTCACAACAAGAGGGGGGCCAATACTTTTGACCGAAGAGCAGAGTACCCAGATTTTTGCCCTTTAGAGGGATTGGAACCTACAAACTCTTCTGACACCTCAAATCACTGATGCTCTCTCTGTATGTCTCTTTCCCCTTCTCTCCACATTTATTTTCAATGACCAATTAAATGAGCAAATTCTGGACACCGTTCAAGAAGTGGCATGTACCCAAACCCTTGCACACAGAGAGCAGCACCCAAAACATTGGTTTTATGCCAAAAAACGTTTTTTTTTAATCTGCCCACAGCTGATTTTGAACCCAGAAATCACATTTCTCAGTTCAACACGTTAACCACTGAACTATGAGGGAGGGCTTGATAAACCTTCCACTAAAAACGCATATAAAGTGGCTGAAAATGGGCGGAGAGCGGGGAGGGGCTGCAGTGTGTCGAAGCAGAAAGCCCATTTCAAACCACTCTAACAAACACAAACAAATCATTTCCTTAATAATAACCAAAGCAACTGTTTTTCATTCATTAAATTACAGGCACTGAGGGCTAAATATAGGCTTCTTGTGCGCCCAAAAACGGGGGCGGGAAAAAATGTGTGTGGCTGCAAAAGAGATTAAAACAACAGAGAAAAAAGTCCACTTGAGCAAAATACGGCTGACTTACGTGCTCAAGCTAACACACTTTTAACTCATTCCGGTCATGGGGCTCATCTCTCCTTACGTCATGTGTTTAGTGTTCTCCTCGTAAAAACGCATTCGGAAAACTTCAGCTCTCACACATATTAGTATTACAATAAGATTTGTTGAAAAAAAATGTGAAAAATTGAACAATGCACAACTATTTACAATCACAAATAAGCCTGTCCCAGTAACTGTCTCATTCTCTCTCTCTCACATACACACACACATGCTGTGATGGCTCTGTTGCTATGGTAACCTGGGGTTGTTGCTGTGGTGTTGCTAGGTGGTTACTAATGGTTGCTATGGTGTTGCTAGGTGGTTACTAATGGCTGCTGTGGTGTTGCTAGGTGGTTACTAATGGCTGCTGTGGTGTTGCTAGGTGGTTACTAATGGCTGCTGTGGTGTTGCTAGGTGGTTACTAATATCTGCTGTGGTGTTGCTAGGTGGTTACTAATGGCTGCTGTGGTGTTGCTAGATGGTTACTAATATCTGCTGTGGGGTTGCTAGGCGGTTACTAATGGTTGCTGTGGTGTTGCTAGGTGGTTGCTAATGGTGCTGCAGTTACATTCTGGCTCCTCTAACTTTATCTTTTTAAATTTCTGTGATGGAGCTTTTTGAGGCGGACGTCAGGTTCCATTCACCACCACTCTAGAACAGAGTGTCTCACACCAAACCTGCTCTGAACTGCTCTGTTTACACCTCAAACACTTAATTATGGGGGGATTTTGGAAAGCAGGTGGAGTTCCCCTTTAAGTTGGAGGGGTATGCGCATGGCGGTAACAGACAGAGATTAAAACAGCGCAGAGACAAAGAGGGGGGTGGTCACGGGGCTGCGGAGATGCCAAAAAGCTCAGACCTCCATTCAGCACAAAAACTTACACTGTCACACTCCCACACTTTAGTGTCTTTAATGTGAACACATTTGTCACCCAGAAAAGTGAAGATACGGCCTCACATCGGCTAACTGAGCTGGCTAGCAGCTTGGCTAATTAATGGCGCCAAAACGCACGTTAAAACAACTCGCATCAAAAAACGCACATAAAGTGGCTGAAAACGTCTAATTTCAAACCCCTCTAACTAACACAAGTGGATTGTTTCCTTATTAATAACCAAAACAACAGTTATAAATGTTTTTCTTTCATTGAAATTACAGACTCTTTAATTTAATTAAATGGTTCTATTTTATACCCACTGTAAATATCATGTTAAATATGTATATACATATGTTACATACTGTACTTTTGCTCAGAGCTTTATATGTGTGCTGATGTACATTTTGTTAACCTTCTCTCTCTCTCTCTCTCTCTCTCTTTCTCTCTCTCTCTCTCTCTCTGTTTCTTTCTCCTGGGCTGAACTCGAAAACCTAATTAGAGGAGTGTCGTCCATCAT
>JBBPCZ010000040.1:8360652-8371925 GCA_037974445.1 Brycinus macrolepidotus | reverse complement strand
TATAGGTTAAGGGTCAGTGCTAAGCTACATGCTAAGCTAGGCTAACTGTTAGCAGCTAAGCTAGGTGCAAGGCGCTAACGCCTTGTTTGGGTTCCTGTTCTGTTTTGAGCTCTACGTGTTTTTCTTGTGTTGAATTCATTAAAGAAGTTCTGTTGCAAGAATTCTCCTGTAAGCCGTCTTCCCTCTATACCCCGACATGACACATATATAACAGTTTTTAAACAGTATGTAAGCGTGTGCAAAATGGGCTGTAAATATATAAAGTTTTGGTGGTGGAGTTTGAGTGAGAAGTATTCATGAATATTGAAGCACGTGGTCTCTGAATACTTTTTGTGTAAAAGCAATAGAAAATCCACAATCCACAGTTTAGCCCACATGGAGCACTGTTATGCTCATTGGGTAAAGAGTTTTGAAAAAGTGGTTTTAGTGATGGGAAATGTGATTTTGCAGTTTTAAAAACTGATACTGCTGATAGTTTTATAAAGCCATTTATCACAAGAACTTCTCAGAATATGACACTGTGTTTTAACAGTGACAGGGAAAGATATGAATGAAAGTAAAGTTATACTTGTATGATCTTTGCTGCATTTATGATTAAATATATCCATTTCTGCATGTGCATATGTAGAGTAAATCAGTGAAGGAGAAAGTCCTGACCCGGATAATGGTTTCCCGCTGTGAAGCTGACCTCATGAAGATCCGTGCTGAGTTCAAGAGGCAGTTTGCAAAGTCTCTCTACCAGGCAATTTCAGTCAGTATCCCTCTTTCTCTCTCTCTCACACACACACACACACACACACACACACACACGTTTTTCCACAGTGTTAAGATGTGGAATTATATAAAGACAGATGAGAAATTAAAGGAAAATTGAAAAGTCTCTTACTTTTGCCATCTTGATACAAAATCAAGGTTAGTGGGACCTGACACCAGTCTATATCATCTCCAAGACCACTCAGTTTTTGGAGTTGGAGTTGTTTTATTAATTTCCATTAAAAACATAACGTTTTTTTCTTCTTTTTGGAGATACAAAGTTTTGGGGTCTCACTCTAAATAACGTAAGTGTCTATGTGTAGTTACAATACAGGCACAAGACACATTAACAATACAGGCAACATCAGGGCAGCTGCTGGTTATGCATTCACTGAGTCTTACTGTATTCTAGTTTACATAAATATGCATATGGCTCAGTTTGTTTTTATTGTAGTTACTAGGGGTGTGACAAGGTCTCGTGCCACGAGACCTCGCGATATTAAAATGTGACGATATTTCTCGTCACACGAAAAGCAGTCTTGCGAAGCAGCATCCAGCAGCAGGCAGCATGACATCTGCACAGGGGCGTCGGAAACATTTTTAATGTGGGGGGTCTAGAACGGGAAGGCGGGGATGCACTTGGCGTCTCGCGTGTTTCCCTCATGCAAAACGCTAGGTGGATGGAGGGGGCATACACCGCGGCTAACATCCTTTGCTGTCTCCACTTCCCAAAGCATACCTGTCCATCCCTGCGATCTTTGTCCCAAGTGAGCGCGTGTTTTCAATTGCAGGAGACATAGTTATCATCCAGAGGTCTCAGCTGCTCCCAGAAAACAGATATGCTTCCCCCCCCCCCAGAAATATGACCATATTTTAGGCTAGGCTGTGTAGTTGTAACCATCTCAGGTTCAGAGTGCCGTATCATGCTTTAAGAAAAATCTGGTCAATCTGTACTTTGAGCACTGACAGTGTACTACTTTGATTTATGGTTTGCATTTTTTTTTCCCTTAAAATAGACTAAGAAAAGTTTTATTTATTTTTGTTAATTATATTGTTTTTATTTTTTATGTTAAACTTGTGAAAAGGAGTTCAGTTAGAAGGTCACACACAGCTTCAGTAAGTTTGGAGTTCATGCACAGTTATAAGGTTGGATGAGACTATTGAGAAATCATACAAGAGAAGCCAGTCATTTCAGTTTGTAGCAAAAACTTAGTGTGTGCATATTGTTCTGTCAAGTTGCTACTGCATATGATAATTCATGCTTAATAATTAATAATTAAAAGTAAAACTGCAGCGATCAGTTACATCATTTCAAAATGGACCTGCATTGTTTTGTTTTTGACTTTGAGTCAAATGAAAGGCTTTTTCCAGTCATCTATTTAATCTTTAAAGTCATCTGAAAAATCTTGTCAAAATCTAATCTCGTCTCGTTCTCGTGAACCCAACATTGTGTATCGTCTCATGAGCAGAACTGAGCGCCTCATCACACCCCTAGTAATTACACAAGTGTGTCTTGATATCTTGATCTAGACGTGTTTTTAATGTGTAACTAAATGGTTATTAGAGACACTAATATAAAGTAGGACCAGGTCTTGTCCTGACGTTGATGACTTGTCCCATTTGTTTTAAAAGTATGTACCTGTCTTTTTTTGATATGACTTCAACCTTAGTTACCATTTAAGCTTTACTAAAGTTCTGTTCTTTCTCTAGTTTTCCTACAAACCCTGGAGATGTTTGTCCCAAAGTGTAAAACAATAAACTCTCACCCACATGCACGTTCGCTCACACTTTTTTCTCATACTGTTTACTCAGGAGCACACTAAGGGCGACTATCAGAGAGCTTTGCTGAATCTCTGTGGAGGAGATGATTAAGCAGTGCCACTACATTTCCCACAATTCCTAGCTACATGCAAGTGGAAACACTGAGTCCGACCCTACAACATGAGTTTGAATTGTAATATTAGATTGTTTTGTATACTGAAATACCAGAATACAGCATGGTAACAGCAACAGCCTTGTAAAGCACTGAAAACTGAAGCCTTTTATGAATGTCTATTAAATATTTTCTGTAATTAAAATGATTTGTGCAAATAGTGACTACAGTAGTAATATTTTCTCTGGTATGAACTCAACTTTATAATATTGATCTTGCTCCACAAGATGCTGCCACAGCATTACTATTGTACCAGTTGCAAAAAACATTAAGTGAATTTTGGCCTTAAGTTTTCACTTTAAGTCATAAGTTTAAGTTTCAGCATTCAAGTAAAATTTACATGGAAGGGACCAGTGTCCTTGGCGAGGATTAAGTCTTGACTAAATTGCAGTGCCGATTGTGAATCACAATTGGAAATAATTTTTAGTCTAGGCTTAGGCTTAAACTGGATCTGAGGAACAGGTTCAACATGTTTTATGCATTTGCTGTTCTTCAGTTTTATACACAAAGAGAATAAACTACAGACACTTTTTTAGACATGATTTTAAAACTCCAGCTGCCTTTAACACTGTGTAAGGAGTTTATGGTGATTTGAAATGGTCCAAAATTACTTGGAATAAAATTGTTACATTAACTTAATTAACTTAGCAGTAACTACAGTAGATTCATATAGTTGGTAGTACTACATTTATTATACTGCAGTGGGTATAGAGGACACTGAATGTGACAAGCTTACAACAGTGATACTGACTGAAAAAAATATATATATGTAATTTTTTAATTTTTTTAAAGCAGTTTTCTGAAATTATGGGGCAGACTTTCTATGTACTTGCTGAGTTAAACATGCTGGGAAAAACAAGAAAACATGTGCCTTGACTTTTGCACACGGCACATTATGTTTTTTCCAAGATGTTAAATTCAGCAAATAAACAGTAGTTAAAAATGTTCTCTGTAGAGGATGTGTACTTACTTTCAACAAAACAAGTAATCTGACCAGGGGTGTCTACATTTGTGCATAAGACTAAGTTCTGAAATCACGAGCAAAAATCATGTTTATTGATACCAGACCTATTAGAATGCTACTTGAACTTCACTGTTTACTCTAGACTGTAATCTATGGTGTTTTGTGACAATATTTGAATATTATTTATAAACAACATAACATTCTTCATTTTTAAACGAGCGTTGCACTGCTCGAGTTGGGCTATTTGCCCTAAAAATGTGTTTAGGACATTTGGAGGGCGAAATGTGTTGTGTATAAAAATGGGCAGCTCTTTTGATCAACTGTTTTTAAAGAAACTACTTGAGAGCGCACACAGTGTGTGTTTCCTGTTACAGCCACTAGGGGGAGATAGCCAAATGCACACGCGAGAGCTGAGAGCTTCCTATCCGTTACACTTCAGGTCAGAGGCCGAAACTACCTGTTCCCTGGATGTTACTTTTTACCTGTAATTTTGAGTCAAGCTACTGTTTCTCTCAAGCAGAATACTTTAGAATATAGAGTCCTTGAAAGTCTGGGAAAGTCGTGTTTTTATTTTATTTTAAGTCATTTTTCCTGTGTGTGAGGATTTCGTAGTGTCCCAGCTGAAGCGGGGTCAGATGTGTGCAGACTGGAGTCAGGTTGTGCTGTGATTAACAGTGAGCTGTGAGTGGGTGACAGGTGGCAGAGAATGGTAATGTTGCTTTACATCCTCCGGATGTTGTTCATGACTGACATGTCCAGAGGGTGTGTGTGTGTGTATGTATGTGAGAGAGGGAGAGGGAGAGAGTCTTTGATTTGTTTTGACAGCCTCTCATCTCAATTTTGTTTGTCTTCCAGGCACTAATCTTTAGGATTTGCATCAATATTTAATCTCCCTGGTGGATACACAGGACCAGCGGAACCAGCTGATCTTGCGGGACTTGCTCAGGGAGAATAGACCCCCCAATCTAGAAAATGAGCTCTGATTCTCTTCAGTAATACAGCACACCTTCAGTCAAATCATTAGAAACAGTCACTGTCACAGAACAATGAAATCATGAGAGTCTGAGACATAGTCAGTGTTTGTCTTTAATTTTTTCTCAGTTGTGTTACCACTTTTCTGAAATATTGTTGAAATGATCAAATCTTTAAATCTAATCTCTACATTAGGTTATCAGTTTAGTTTCCAAACTATTGGAAACTAATTTCCAAAAAAAATGTTTCTTGACCCGAAAAAAGAACCCTGTAAAACACCCAATAATGGTGATATGGTTAACTACATCACTGGGCCATTCATGTGGTACTTTCACCTCCATTTGTGGTTTTAGGTCATGCCCTGTAACTGCGGACAGGTTGAATTCTGCCTTGTCATCATTCACACAAGTGTTTAAGTAGCTTCCAGCTCCATCACTCTGTTTAGGTACTGTAGTAAACCTGGCCAGCGTGCCCATTGAGAACTAAACACATATTTATATTGTACAGCACACTCATTTGGGCATTGAGCACCACCTTTATCAATCTCTCTCTCTCTCACTTTCTCTCTCACACACACACGCACATATACACATTCACAGATGCAGCAATGCTAATTGACTGGAAGGGTAGAACAAGCTGACCTCTGCTGGCTGCATCTGCTTAAACGATAGATGTCTCATTGAATTAGTATCATGGTGTGAAAGACAAAATGCTGCCTAAAGTAAATGAAGCCAGATATGCAATACTGCTGATTGCACTGATATAATTAGAATAATATCACTGGGAGCCTTATTAACAAGCAGGGGAAATAAATAACCTGGGAGATGAGTTAATAGTGGCCTGCTTAAGTGCCTCTTAAATATGCTAAGGCCAGCTCTTTCTGTTTATCCATGGCCCACTGATAATCTGATTATTGATGTGCGGGTGCTATCAGAGGTGAATGCTCCTGTCCATGCAGCTTTGAATGCCAGGGACATTTTAATTTCAATTATTCAACTGAGTAATTAGGGTGAAGACAGCTGGAGAATGACATCCTGCCCTGCTCTCTTAACTACAGTGTGCATCAGTCAGAAAATACTCCACATCCTATATCCAAAGCAAGGGATGTTTCAACAAACTTGTTTGTCACTTGTATGTGTTGTGGCCTGCCTTGGTATTTCTTCAGACCTCTCTTATATACAACAGTTGAAATCACTGAGAGTATTTATACAATAACAACATAGTTACCATATCAGTGTCATGTTTCCAACCGGTAAAGATGAAGACACACTTACAGGGATACTTTCTGATACTTTGTAATTTTCAAGAGTAGCAGAAGAAAAAGAAAAAAAAAAACGGGAGTACAAAACAGTTAACAATGAACAGCTTATACTTCTTAAAGTCGAATCTTCTTCCAGTGATGCAGTCCAGACGAGGCTTGTTTCTCTAGTTGTCCAGTGTATGAGCAAAGTAAGTTTTCAGACGCCAACTTAACGCTACATATGCAAACAAAGGCAGACAAAACACAATTGGCCAGCCAGCCAGTACACAAGGGTGAACAGAGATCCAGTCATCTAGCCATCACAATTTGGCATTTGGTCAAAATCACTCACACTCTTATGCTCACCTCACTTTTCCTGCTTCTAACACATCAGCTTCAATATCTCCAATACATCCCACCCCTTGTCATAACAGGATGGTCAAATGCTGATTTAGTGGTGCATTAAGTCCAGGAGAGACTACTGCTGGGACATGCATTGTTACTTTATATCAGTCATTAGTCCCCAGTCTGAACAGCACATAATGTCCATGGACTATAAAGTTCAGCAGGAAAAAGACAATATGGATAGTATGATTAATGTACAGTGAAATAGCAACACCCTTATCATGGGCTGCCCAGGACAATTTTGTGTATAGTCACATTATCATGTATTGTTTTATTTTTGCTCATTAAAAAGCAGGAATTATTTTAATGTATGCAACACTGCTATGCAGAGTCATCAACTCTCTGACTCTCTCTAATAGTAAAGCATCGTTAGATGGTTTGACCTGGCTGAAGTCCTCAAGTGTAATGTCTGCTCCGTGTTGTGTGGCATGCCACTGTTTTACATATAGATGCTGTGACTCTGCTGCACTGCACTACACTGCTGGCACTAATAACTGCTTTGACAACTAGAACTTTTATCTTGTTCCAGCTAGAAGAAAACATTATTTCATATCTCACATGAATGATTATTTGAACTCCTGTTCATTGTTTTATAGTTATTCATCCATCTTTCACATTAGTATTATATTATATGAACTTATATGAGTAAAGGGGCAGTGAAGTGACCATCATTAAGCTTAAAGGAAATTTAATCAGTTTTTCAAAATCCCTGCATAACTCAGTCATTACAATGTGGACCAAGTTATTCACAGTGGTTTGGTGTAAACTTCACCATAATGGAGAAACTTTGAAAATTTTCACAGTGGTGGTATCAGGAACAAGGCATCCAAAAGGTTTAATGCTTCTAAAAGCCAAAGAAAGTAATTACAGGTCATGGTTACAAATGTGCTTCCTGATAGCTAAGATATTGTGTTATAGGAATTTTGACATTTAAAAAAATACTTTAATGGCAAGGCAATTTATCCCTTTCACTTGTTGTTTTGGGAAGCAAATAAAATATCTATCCTTTTAAATAACATTTACCCTTTAATTATAGATTTGAATGGAGAATAAACATGAAAAGGCATCAGCTGATCCAAAAACCAGGCGCAGTATCTGAGCAGTTCTTTGATTTGAAACAGTCTCATTTTGCACATATTTGCATTGTAGGTGATATTTCTGTTTGTATTTTCGTTTATTTGTGAAAGTTTAACTGAATCAAAAACAGGCTTTGTATCCTGTCTGCCTGTTTGTCTGCCTGCCTGCCGGCCTGTCTGCCTGCATGCCTGTCTGTCTGTCTGTCTGTCTCTTTCTGATCAGCTTGCATGTCTGCTGCTTCCTTGTGTTGAGGAGACTTTGTGTCTGAATGCTGAGCGCTGATTTGGGATTCGCTGGTGATCCTGAGGCTACAAAGAGACGGGCGCTCACTCTCTCTCACCCTGCAAAGAGAGGCGCTCTCATTTCCGTGCCAAGTGCTTCTGCCTTGGGTGAGTTTCTCGACTCATTCTCTCCCTCTCACTCTTCAAACACAAGCACTGCGTCTATCCCGCTACACACACAATATCAGTAAACAACAGATTTAAGCCTAAAACAATGTGACTCCCCAGTGACTGCAATTATTTATGAAATCAAACAGAGTAGGGATGTTTGTTATGTGGGCCAGCTTTGATGAATATGAGATAATGCCCTGCTACTATAACATTGCTCTCGATATTGAACCACATATTACAGCATGGTTACTTTTCCATGGTTATAAAGAACACTTAAACTACTGTAAACACTCAAGTGATAATATTTGCATGTAGACATTGTATCTAGATCTTACTTAAAATAAGTTTGTATGTTTGTATGTTTTTACTATACTAACCAGGCCTTGTTGTGTTGATTCAGTTGATACTGATGCAGTGAGTATGAGCGGTCCTGCTACTTCCTTTCTGTGAGCTGATCTAAGCTCTATAAAGAGCATGAAGAAGTGCTCTGAGTAATTGATGGAGTTCAATGGGCATTTAAGGTTGCGTGTTCTGGTACTTGAGCTTTTATTGAGGAACTTAATTGTATTTCCATCCTTTGTTTTCTTTGCAAAACAATCTCCTCATTATAAACAAAGCAATATCTTAGACAAAATGGTGCATAAGGAAAAGATGGACAAATATAGAGTCTATAAACACATTTTCCTTTCTAAAATACTTGAATTAAAATTCATGACGTAATCATTAAAATGCCTTTATTATTAAGGTGTTGATTGCCTCCAGGCAGATTAAAAAGATGAGGGAAATGCCCCAAGGGCACCAGAACAGTGTGAGATGTAAATGGAGACTCCTCTGCCATTCATGGGTAGTGGACCTTTCATGCTTATCTTAATTATGATTAATAATAGGATGAAGAACAGTAATCACACCATGCTGAGTTAACCGAGAGCCACACAGGCACTGTGTGTTTGCAATGATGTGTGTGGAGGCACTTAACTGGTCCACAAAACCTGCATATGTAATAGTCTATAAGTTACATATAGAACCTATAGAACCTATAGGCAAACCTATAGAATCTTTAACTAATAAAATCCTAGAATGATTTCACAAGAATTTCATGAACCCCCAAGGGTGCTGGTTTTTGCCGTGAATTTGCTGTTCTTTTAAGATATTGCCATGATATTGATGATGCACGCTGAAGATCTATCAGTGAGCTTCAGTCATCTTCACCCATCCTCCCACTTTCTGCATGCTAATCAACACCCTCGGAGCCGCTCCGGACTAGATTATTATAAATGCTGTTTATGGTCCTGCTACGACAACTGTGAAGGGCATAGCAAAGAATTTATCACGGGATGGTTCCCCTTGTGTCGGAATGCGTTATGGGATTGTAAACGACCCTTGATAATGAAAGAAGATCCCCTTGTCCACAAACACCCCCCTCCCCCAGGCCCTACAGAGAGAATGAAACTGCAAGCACTTCTAAACTCAAGAGTCCATCTTATAGCATACATTACTGTGTTTATTCGGACAGAGCACTTAGAAATAAGACCTAGCCCTAGTCATCAAAACATCTAATTGTAACAGTAGTAACAGTAATCATAGTTGTATTGTCGCTGTAACAAGAACAATATAAAAGTGTTCTTTACAATATCGACATGTTATTTTTAAAGCAGTGAAAATAGGCCACCAGAGCTGAATATTGTGTCCTGCCAGATAACTAAGAAAAAATGCTTAAGACGGACTGTGGTGCTCATGTATTTTCCTGAGCATGCAAACATATGGCTTTGATAGTGATAGAGGCAGGGCCTGAGGGTGGTCTTTACAGGCATGGCAAGCTGCGTTCTGTGGCTTCACTACAAAGCCCATCAAGTGCTAAATTAACAATGTTAGAAACATAGCCAAATGTCAGTGCTGTCAGTGTTTTGCCAACTAACCATGAAAGTGAGAGACTTGTGTCTTTTCTGTCTTAAATGAGGCCTAAATATTCCACAGAATAAATAGATATGGCTGTAAGCTTCGAACTTCATTTAAATAACTACAAAAATTCCATGATAAAAAACTGCTATAGCCATATAACCATCATAATTTGTGTACTTCAGTTATATTAGTAAAATCAAGAATTAAACCACAGGATGCATGAAACGCATCAGATGGGATTTGCTATTATTTGCCTATTGAAATAGTGATAGAAACTG
This sequence comes from Brycinus macrolepidotus, assembly GCA_037974445.1. NCBI lineage: Eukaryota > Metazoa > Chordata > Actinopteri > Characiformes > Alestidae > Brycinus > Brycinus macrolepidotus. The sequence continues at coordinate 8,362,012 of JBBPCZ010000040.1, read as the reverse complement.
CAAATAAAATCCTAACAAGAACAATTATGCCAAGTAGTTTTGACCGTCATGATGTTTGTGCTTTATGACTGACAGTAAAAGGTTTTAGTGCAAAAGAAATAGGGGTCTTATTGAAATGCTGGCCCTATATGTGTCATGGATGACATACAGTTATTTTTGGCTGAAGCTGAGACATATTTTATCATAATCAGTATGTGGCAAGTCAGTGGGGCCGTGCACACATCATTGGCTTTTCTTGCTTAGTTTGATGGTGAAGGTCAAAGTTCTTAGCCTTTATGGTTGTTTAACTTTAAAGAATTATGGCACATAGGGAACGCTGCCCATTTATTTTCCCATCATTGACATCCTAGCAGAAGAAAGTAGCTTTCTTCTGAAAGGAAGAAACAGCTGAATTGCAACAGCAGTTTTGTTTGCTTTGAATTGCTTAAACTTTATGACCAATGCTTGCAGTTGCATCTGCAGTTGAACAGTTCTTTAATATGTGTCATGACTTCTATTTATCTGTTACTGCTTAAAGTACAGTCACAGTAACAGCCATGTTTAAGAGGAATTCCACAGAATTTATTTCTGCAGAATTAAATTAATCAGAATCAGAATAAGAAAACTTTATCCTGGAGGAAATTGTCAAAATAAAATTCCAGAAATACAAAAATGCTTAGTTTTCAATATACTATGTTATATACAAAAAATGCTGTGGACAGTAAGAGAGGTGGATATAAATACTATAGATAAATAATAAAATTACTGCTCAAATACAAACACAAATAGTGGTTTGGTGTTGTTCTCTATACCGAGTCTGTTATTAGACGTAATGGTGACACAAGTAGCGATAGATGATTAGACTATTGCACACAGTAATAAGATATTGCATGTAATGATAATGATTTAGCACACCATAAGAAATTGGACATCTGGGTAGAAGCAGGTTATTGCACAGGTTATTGTGTGGATGTGTGACAGAGGGAGGAGCTGTAAACAATAATGTAAATGATGTTCTGAGTGGTTTGATGTGAAATGAGAACCCTAATAAATAAGGATTATTCACTGTCTTATTCACTTTTGGGATTTCTCAGAAACCAGACATCCAGTGCCTCTGAAATCTATGTTACAGCAGCAAAAACAACAACAAGAATAAGAATAAAATAAAAAATTAAGAATGTAACTATTACTGATGACAGAGAGGGAAGAAGACCTAAACACGGCATACTCTGAAACAAGAAACTCAACGCCCATCACACTAAAACTTGCTTGATGGTCACTCTAAATCTTTTCAGGGTCTGTGATTCAAAGATGTTGTTGTCAGCTGAGAATAATTCAATACTCTTAACAAAGCTGAGTTAATTCACATAAATCTCAAAGT
>JBBPCZ010000040.1:8337082-8360552 GCA_037974445.1 Brycinus macrolepidotus | reverse complement strand
AGTGGCAGGAAGAAGGGTGCTGAATTTTGGTTGGCTGTTGGCATTTGTTGAGCGAGTTATATGGATCTTTAGGAGATATAACCAACTGTACAAAATTTTAGCTTAATCAGATATTTGTCAGGAATTTGTCAGTTGCAGTGCCCCTATAGATAAAATTTAATCAAATTTGGCATGTTTAAAATGTGGCAATTGTGCAACATGTCAAATTTTGGGAAGTCACAAAATATTGGCTAGAGAAGTGCTAGATTTTTGCAGTAGCTTTATTCACTAGGTGGTGCTACTCCACAAATGAATGAGCCAGTGTCCTGCACCTCCTAGAGGCCAATCTGCCATACAAAATTTAGAATTTTTGATGAAATGCTGGTCTCACTCTTTCCCAAAAATTACTTTGTGCCTACCCCATTAGCAGGAAGGGGCACGCCGTCCTAGGGACACAATCCAAAATGGGTGCTCTATGTACTATAGTTTTCATAAATGATTCTACTCTCTCTGCAGCACTATGAACAAGTTATAATCTGTCAATATTGGATTTTGGTCATTCAGTAAATAACACATTGCCATGGTCTAGTGGTGAGAAAACAAAAGCATAAATCAGTTTCTCAGCAACTTTCAATTTGAGAGAAGGTCTAACTTGTGTAATATTTCTTTAGTGAAAGAAAGTTGACCTCATCGATGTGTGATTCAACAGATAAAGTGGAGTCTAAAATTATACCAAGATTAAGTTCTTCTTGTGATGCTAAACTTGCTGGTTCATTTAAAACTTCTTGTTGTCTTTGTTACATTACAGATAACGAGAATGTCTGTTTTAATTCTTTTCATTAAAAACTACTATTCATCAAGTTAATGACACTGGACAGACAGGTTGTAAGTTTATTTAAAGGACTCGTAACATTTGGCTGTACAAATGTATAACTGTGTACTGCAGGTGTACCTGTGAAAACTGACTCCACCCTTTTTAATAACGTGACCAAAAAGGAAACATGTGCGAAGAACATAAACCAAACCTATTCAGCAAGCAGTACAGAACCCTGCAGGAGATCATATAGTGTATCATGTTCATTGGACATGATATTTTAGATGATAACAAGATGATAACATAATACTTTCCCTCTTTGAGATATGTATCAAACCACTTTAAAGAAAGTGGTTCCAGAAAGGCAGATGCAATTTTCAGGGTGGCTCATAAGAATATCATAAACAGAAATCCCTTTCCTCATAAGGACTGACTCTGTGATCGTTTACTATCTTTAGTGACGCTGTTTCAATACTATGACCTGATGAGGCCTCACTGGAATAATTTATTTGTGTAAAAATGACTTTTCCTGGTATTTTGTCAAGAATGGCAAGTTTAAAAAATAGTCTAAAATTGCTTGAAATTCATCAGTTTAAATGGGTTTTTTTTTTACAAGAGGCCCTACCACAGCAAATTTGGACAGAAAATAAGCCCAAAGTTTATAATGTCAAAAACTAAAATTAAGACTGTCTAAAACAAAATTTGAGGCTGTAACTTAATTTGGAATACAGGTTGAGGACAGTTTGTGCTGGGCTATGATCTCTGAGTCAGATGTCTTTTGTAAAATCATGCATCTTGAATTGTAGTTTAAAAAATGTCAGGTTTTGAGTACATCAAGCTTGATCAAAAATCAGTGATTTTATCCTCAAACAAGTGGAATTTGGTGTAGATTGTTCAGACAGCAAATTGTTTATTGGAGTATGGTTTAAGAAACTGTCAGTAGTTCAAAATAAAAGTTTTGGCTTTTTACAATTTTTATTTATTATTTTTGAAAAGTATTGTTGCCTCTCCTTTTGCATTGTCTTATTATAGTTGTCAGTGCAACGTTATAGAATGTTGTAGTGTCCTGTTAGTTTACTTTTCCTTTAAAATCTTTCTGTTTTATGGTAGTTCATTTTGAGTGCTGCAGTAGCTCAGTTTTCCACAGTCCTTTTAAGAACAGACAGCCTTTTTGTCTTCTTTGGTGCAGCCTTTGTCTAAAGCTGATATTATCCCAGGTTTAAACATGTCAAACATTTTGAAATCATTTGAGGCTGATGTGTTTGTTTCTTTTTAACATTTTGAACATATTGTAAAAAATGCAGTAGTTATCTGTCACATTATTCTGACACTGAAGACGTATGAATGGAATGTCTTACGAAGATCTAGACATTACAGTGGAGTAATGTCATTATAGTTTTGAGAGAAAAGTCATTCATGGTGGAGATATTACATATAACAGATTGTGGAGATTTACTGGTCATTTTGGACAGTAAGTAAAATGGCCATATTTGCGATGTTAACATTGCTTTGCCTGATTCCTTTCACAATGTCTGTAAATTATCCTAGAGTGCAGCATTTCACATCAAAACACTCTAAATGGCATTGTTTACTTCTGAGCAATGGAATTATGCAGAAATTTAGAAAAGTTAGAGGAATTCCCCTTTGAGGCATTGCAACAAAATGCTAATAAGTAAATAAATAATCAAATAATGCATATTTCTGAAATACTATCAAAATGTAGAAATTACTTATATGTTTAGGTCTAAACATGTTTTGAGGAGTTTAATAACTAAAAGCATTTATGAACTCATTTTGAAATTTTACAAGGCAAGTGTAAATCCCAGTATATGAAACATATGGTGTCACATCAAAAATCCACTGAAACAAATTTGGTGTATTTTTAGAACAAAAAAAAATGTCTCTTACACCTTATTAAATATATAAATTCATGTACATATACATATACATATACATGTCCATGTCCATGTCCATATACATATACATACTTAAGCACACATGCAATACACTGGCATCATTTCTGAAACATTAAATATTTAATTTTACTGCCAACCTTTTCTAAAGTGGCCAATATAAGTGTATGCAAACGTTTTAGAGCCAAAACATTGGTGTTAAATACTCTGAAAAAAACATGACTAGCACTTCAATATTGCACTTCCACTTAACAATGATTGTCTACCCGTTAAGGTTAAAAATTACATAGGCAGACAGAACATTTTTGTGTGTGCATTTCACCTTTCTGTGTAAACCAACAGTATAAGAAAGCATATACCTCTCATTTCTGGTGGTTGGACTTTTAAAAAGTGAACCCCCCAGCTCAGGGACTCTCTTATACTTCAAAGAAGGCTGTAAAAGAAAGCTACCCAGTGCTTCTTTCATACGCAAACTGCGGAAAATTAAAAGTGCTTCACAAGCGCATTAGACCACCTAGCTCTGAATTACCACTCCAATACACAATGTGATGTTGACACCACCCCCTCTTCAACCCCATGGAGCTCAAGGGCGGGACCTTTTCTCTTCCTCTAAGGGGGTGAAAGAAGGCCTCCCCCATCTCACTCTTCCTCTCACACGTTATTGGAGTAGCTTTCTGGGTGTTCTGGTGAGTCAGACAGGGGATCCAGGGCTTTAGATCAGTGACAGGGGCAAATCACACGCAGTGCCTCGTTTGTTCCTGCTGTTGACAGAGTCCATGTGCACAAAAACATTTAGTGGGCTCCAAAAGTCTATAAGCACTAGTGGTAACACTTCTAGTTTGTGTTATTTTCTAATTAATAACAAAATTACAAATTATATTGCCAGCACAGCAGTTTGAGCATGAAGAAGAATCTCTGAAATATTTACATAAAATTTCAGAATTTCTAAGTATTTTGTGTGTCTCACTTTTGTAATGACAGCAGGCACTAGAGCTGGCAAAAACTTCTGATGTGTACATCAAATCCACTTGATAGTTCTCTGAGCCCATGCTTTAGGCATAAGACAAAAAAAACAATGTTTGGTACAATGGCCTTAACAGAGTTAATGTCAAAATTAGCTTACATTTTATTTGGGAGCTAGAAATATTAGTTAAATTTTCTTTGATTAAAAGTTTACAGGTTTTAAATGAAAAAATCCCTTATTCTTAATGTTGCCTCAGACCTTTGAAGTAAGAAAGATGATTTACATCGGAGTCAGCTACCAGTTCATTTCCATCGGCAGTGCCTGAGCAGATCTAATTAGTATGAACAATAAGTGTAATATTAATATATTTTTAAACTGTTTCAAACCATGTTTTTTCATATTGTGTTGAGAAGAACAAAAGTAAATTGACCATAAAAGATTAACTGAAGAGGTGCAAAAAAAAAAATCCACCCAGTGCAATACATTGGAAACCATTTGTCCAGGCACAAGGGACTTAATGAAGAATGAAATATTGTCTTTGATAAATATTACTTTGTTTATGTTTTTGCCAGTGTTTGGTTGATTAGAAATTGTTTTTGGATAAATCTAATTACTTTTGTTTTGATATTTATGGTTTTTATGAAACTGAGTGACCTTTAAAAGTCTGGGCTTCATTGTAAATAGAAAGTCTTTCCTGCTATAGAAAGATTACCCTTGTCTGTTAGGATAAGCCGGTTTATTTTATATTAAAAGCTGTAGTTTTTACTTTCATATCCGGCTGAGGTGAAGAGGGCAGTATGTTGAACGAAATGCCAGATCAGTCAAGACTTTTAGTACTTTGTTGATGACTGCACCTGGAAGGTGAGTAATTATTGTATTCTAGATGCTTGTTTACATCAGTGTTGTAGTTGGTCTGATAAAGAGTCTGCACTGTGAGGAATGAGCTCAGTGCCTTCGCTCAGCCACAGGCCAACGGGACAGCATCTTTCACACTGGCAGAACACAGCAAAGCACAGAGCAGCAGCACCACCTTCATTAAAAATATGTTGCAGGAAACAGTTTGACCCACTTCAGTAGAAAGTGAGCTTTGAGGGAAACGTGATGTCAACTTCAATTCAATTCAATTCAATCTTATATTTATATAGCACTTTTTACAACTAAGTTGTCACAAAGCAGCTTTACAGAGTCTAGGTCCGAGCCCCTAGTGAGCAGCCAAAGGCGACAGAGGTGAGGAAAAACTCCCTCAGCTGGAGGAAGAAGCCTCGGGAGGAACCAAGACTCAAAAGGAGAGCCCATCCTCCTCTTGTCGACCCGGAGAGAAAGAAAAGAGAGTCTGTATGGGAATAACTAACAAGGGAAGGCCTTCGGGAACAAACTTATTGACAGATTGGCAATCTACGGCTAACAGAGTTTGTTGTAAAGGTCAATAAAGGTAGATTTTGTTGCAAGAGTAGCTGTGAGTCTCTAGTCCATTACTAACAGGAACAGGAACAACAGACTCCGCCGGAGCTTTAAACAGCAATTGCCCTTGGATGGGGGAAGAGCACGTGGGGAGCCGTAAGCAGCTGAACCAGTCGAGGGCATTTTGGCACGGGGCTCGAGCGATTGCAGACCTGGGAAAGTGGTGACCTGGGGTCCCAGTGATGATCAACTGTGGGTAAAAAGTTGGTGTTTAACAAAATAGTGGCCATGTTCAACATGGCGTAATCAAAAGTTAAAGCTTATGTGTTAATAATAAACCTAAACGCTGTGAGGTGATGGAAATGTGATTGAATAAATCACACAGAGCTGTATTTGTTGTGGTGAAACTTTACGAAGTAGCAATCTGTTGTCACAGCTCTCTTCTGCCAGGTTCTAAATTATTTAATGCACCATTCAGCTAGAGGTGCTTCTGTTTGATTTATTTTGACCTGAATAATAAAAGTAGCATGTTCCTATCACCTCTGAAATGTGTGGATTTGTGTGTGTGTGTGTGTGTGTGTGTGTGTGTGTGTGTGTGTGTGTGAGCGAGAGAGAGAGAGAGAGAGAGAGCTTGAATGTGTAAGAATAGCAAAGTTTGCTGGTTCATGAATGTTATAAGTCTATTATTTTATTAGTTTATTTTTTGTTGTTTGGGCAAGTGGATGTTTGATTGTTCTGCCATTCTACATTTCAGTGTAACTCTGAGTCTCATTTTCAAGAAAAAGAGGGTCAAACAAAATAGTTCATAAAAGGCTCCCCAGGCATACATGTAGTTTTAGCTATACTTTGTGAAAAACATACATTTTTATTTCTCTATTAAAAGTGGCATTAAATACAACATAGGACTCATAAATTATATTATGAAAAAGCAAAATTAATAAAAGTGATTTTTATTGTTTTAAATAAAACCCTTTATATTTATACAAAGCTACAAAAACTCTGTCTATTGTATTTTCTTTAAATTGTAAAAAAAAATCCAATGGTGAATAGAACACTAGAAATGCTTAAGAGTCACTTGGACTAAAATCATTGGAAGAGCTGTCGGTGGCTTATTACATAGGTGCACTTTGTAGTGGAAATGGCAAGAGATGTTGAGTCTGTACCTCAAAAAAAGCTGTGGAATAATCTTTGTTCTCTCTTATCCATCCTGCTCTATGTCCCCCTCCCCTATCTTTCTCTGAAGGCCCAAGGAGTTTCCTCCTTCTTTTACAGCTGAAGGCTGTGTTTACAATGGAGAAGTTAGTCAAATTGGCCCCTGTTTAGAAACAGTAGCTCTATGGAGTTTTAAGTAATTCACTGCTCCCAGACTAACTGGTCCCACCCTTATCACCTCTCCCTCCCTTAGTGCCTCTGCATTGCTTCTGGAGGCCATGCACCTGTAGCTCAGAAATGAGGTCCTCTGTCCGAACTGGTGTCTGCCTCACCACCATAACACTTAGCAACTGGCGTGATATTATTAAGCAAAACTGCATTCTGTGACTGAGACATTTTAGTAGTAGTCTTCAGCTTAACCGGTTCCACCAAAGCAAGTAATGCCATATGAAAATAATTGCTAGCCATAGTGCACATCTCTGGTGTCTTTGGCTCTATAAATATACAACAATCACTTACAACATTAACACCACTGACAGGTGAATTGAATAATGCTGTTGCAATGTCACTTGTTAAATTGTGGGAATAATTAGACATCAGGTAAACGTTCAGTTCTTGAAGCTGATGTATTGGAAGCAGGAAAAATAGGATCTGACAAGGGTGTAACTGTGATGGCTAGACAACTGGGTCAAACAATCACCAAAACGACAGGTCTTGTGGGGTGTTTCAAATTGGTCTTCAGTGGTTAGTATCTAAAAAAGGTGGTTAACAAAATCTGATGAATCACGTTTTCTTTTACATCATGCGAATGGGCAGGTGCATGTGCATTGCTTACCTGGGGGAGGAGATGGCATCAGGATGCCCTATGGGAATAAGGCAAGCCAACAGAGGCAGTGTGATGCTCTGGGCAGTGTTCTTCTAGGAAACATTGCATCCTGGAATTCAAGTAAATGTTGCATTGTTGCAGACCAAGTACACCCCTTCACTGCAAGGTATTCCCTAATAGCAGTGGCCTCTTTCAGCACGGTAATGCATTCTGCCACACTGAAAAAATATTCAGGAACAGTTTGAGGAACATGACAAAGAATTCAAGGTCTTGATTTGGCCTCCAAATTCCCCAGAACTCAGTCCGATGGGTTGTGCTGGACAAACAAGTCTAATCCATGGAGGAACCACCTCACAACTTACATTATTGCTGCTAAAGTCTTTGTGCATATAGCACAGTACACCTTCAGAGGTCTTGCAGAGTCCATGCCTCAATTATCAGAGCTGTTTTGGTGGGATCTATTCAACATTTGGAGGCTAGCTTTAATGTTATAACTGATCACTGCATGCCTTAATACTCCGGAGACAAAGGACGCTTTTTGAAGACCTTGTGTAAATACTCATTTTATGGAACTATTTGCTTAGCACCCTTTCATAATAGTGCAAAATGCACTACTGACTACTACTAATTAGCTTCACATTGACTTTGCAAAAACACTGACAACAGAACAAAGTGAACTTGGACAAAGCACAGAGAGGTTAATCCCAATAACAAAAGATCAATTACAGGCTCCTCACATGGGTGACGACCTATCACAGTTCAATGAAAAGTTAATCTATTGTCATGACCAAGCAGAAAATTCCTTTTTCCTTCCTGTCAGTGAAACCCTGTAAGGAGATTTTACAGAGGTGCTTTTTAAAAAAAAAAAAAAAAAAAAAAAAACAGGAGGCAGAATAGTCATTAATGTTATAGTGTTATTGTTATAGGAATGACCACCAAAAAATGGAAATGTGAATTTCATAGTTAAACATTTTAATTAAAATCATTTGGTCTTGGTCTATTTTAGTGTGAGTTCTTTTTGCCCTAGAAATAGCCTTTTACTGAGCCTCAATACTGGATTAATTCACTCAGGGCCTGACCCTTATGCTCCACTCCTCTATTCCACTCCATCGGGACATCTACAAGGAGAGAAACTACGCTTTCTGTCACCTGTCAGCTGTGGATGTTCCTTTGAAGTGCTGCTGAGGTGTTACTTTATGAGGAGCCTAAATCAACCTGTCATTCAATGACTGCCAGCAGAACAACAGGACTCTAAAAGTCACTCAACCTGTGATTACCCCTGACACATTTTGCATGTCGCAAACAACACCTGAGACGCTGAAACACCCAAGAGCAGTGGGTAAGGACCACAATTAAAGTGATGCACAGCTGAAGTGAACCTAAAGGTGTCCCGAGGCTTCTAATCATCAATAGATCATACTAGCTGGCCTGCTTTTATAATCAGTTTTGTGCCGGTTTTCTAAAGTGTGGAAATTTAAAGTGGCGGTGGTACAATTGTTTGGCAGCAATTGTTGCATATGCAGCAAGACTTTAGATGCATGTTAATAGTACAGCCATGACCTGATTTTGGCAGTTACCACATTATTCAAGTGGTCATTACAATAGTAGGGATGCACAATCAGTATTGGCCAAGATTCAAGCATAAAATCTGCAAATTATTGTTTTTATTTTAGCAATTCTGTCTGGTGCTTTAATGATGTAAATAATGCAAGCCATGTGAGTGTACTTGCACTGTGTTGAAATGCTACTGTTACACTTACAACAAACTATTGACTCATTGTGCTAATGAATCAGTCACCTCTTACTTTCATGTCATGCTTTATTTGAGTGATGTTATTTAAATGAGTGATAAATTTAAATTATTGCAACTTTGGTAATGTGCTGGAGTTGTTTAAAGCTCACAGTATGAGCTTTAGCTTCACAAAAAAGTGTAAAGGTATTGAAGTCAGAATCTGCAATTAAAAATTTATGGTCACAATGCCCAAAGTAAACAGCAAAATCTGTTTTATATATATACTATTAATATGGTATATTTCATTTTTCTATATCTGAGCATGTAAACACACCCGCACCAACTTGTTAAAATTATTATAATTTTTATTTTATTTTCTAAGATTTGATTTGACCTCTGTCTTCACAATGTCCTTCTTCTTTGGTGGGTTTATTGGCAGTTTGACTGTTTTACACATATTCTGATTACATAAGTGGATGTAAGGCATATAATGAATTATTGCTAAAATATGTTACAAAAGTAGCAAGCTTACTTCATGAAAATCAACTGTTTTATTTGAGCATACTACTTGTTGAAGGGCTGACTCACCCACCATGCCAGCAGATATTTTGTTGAGCACCCACATGGCCTCTGACCTTAGATTACTATATTTTTCCTCCAAATTGACTGTGGCTGGCATGTTTGGAACCCAGCAGATGACAAACGGTGTGTGCTTCTCTCATCCCGCATGTTCCATAGTGTTTGTGGCGGCTTTGAGCTGCAGCCCCCGAGGCCTTTGAGAGCTATCAGTCATCTGTCCTGAAGTGTAGTTACAGGTCTGTTGCCTTAACCATATGTGACTATGTGACTGTTCGTGTTCAAACACTATACTTACTTAGTCTTTAGGCTGCCTTCTTATTACAAAAAACACACGGTTTTCACTCACAGTGTGAAAATGTAGCTGTTGGTTTCCTTAAAGTAATCTTTTCAGCAACATGGCTGTAACAATAGTTTGGGTTTCATTGTTGTTGAATGTTCTAGCCAAAGCAAATATGTTGTTTACATCATTGTTTATATTGTTTACATGACATAATATCATGCATCAATGCATCAAGCCTAGTAACAGCATATTTGCCAATTAGACTCATTAGTGTGTATTTTCACTGTTGAGTAAACAAATAAAGCAATATTTGAAAAAGATTTTCCCAGCAGTCAAATTCCCTTTCAGCAGTTCTTGCTGTTTACCTTTCACATTAATTCTCTCTTACTCTTTGTCAGTGTATCTTTCAAGTCCACACAGCAAACATATTTTACTCTCCCATTGTGTACTGTAATGCATTGTTCCAAACACACACATGAACACACGCACACACACACAAACACACACAGCAGAAAGGGTCCTGTGTCTCTCACTGGAGGTCTCTTGGTAAGACAAAGTCTGTGCGTTTACCCACGCACACCCAACGCACACAAACACACACACAGAGCTGAGGGATCAGACCCAGCATCGCTATGTCAACAGAGCTGGTCGCTTGGCAACTTGCTGAAAGGCCTGAACTGCATTGACTGGACACAATAGTCTGAGCTAGTGTTCGAAGGGTGATCTTTTATGGTTGACCAAACAGTCTATGCTTCTCTTGCACAGCCCTGGGCTTACTGCACAGAGCTCATTTCTGTGATCATGTGATTATTATTTCCTTGCTATAAAAACTGGAACATGCGCACAACAGGTTATTGTTGCAGGTGTATTTTAGTGTGTCACAGTCACACCTTTTGAGCTAATATTCCATGTACAACCCACTGGCATAATTTGCTTCTTAGTCTGCCTAGCATCATGAATTAGATGTTGACAAAGTGATGTCTTGCACATTTCCGCATTTGGCTGGACTCAGCACAGGGTCTCTGCACCTGCCCTTTCCGCAAACAGCCTCAAACTTCATTTTATACAAGATCTGCGGGAGGATCAAGCTGGGGAGAAGGGTCAGTTGAGGCCTTGTGTTCTTAAGTCCAAAAACCTTGGCTTCTTTGTTCTTAAATACCGACAGGGTTCCAGGCAATGAACCTTTCCTTAGCTTCCATCACTTTTGATGTTGCTCGCCACACAACAGTACTAGCATATTGAGGGACTCATTGTTATAAATATATTATGTTGTTGAATATTCTAACCAAAGAAAGTAATGTCTGAAACACTTATGCCACGTATTCTGTTTGCCAAACACTGCAGAATAAGTGTTACTAAAAGATAATAACCTTTTTCAAGTTGCCTACGCTTGCAGTACCTGTTGTAAACAAAACTTTGTTCATGACATGTTTTCTTGATTTTTGAAGCAAAAATAAGTTAACACACCCTCTTCAAGGAATAGACTTAAACATGGCATTTTTCTAAAAGTTTTTTGTGCACAAATTTATTTACAAAATTACCAAATTTAACATTACTGGAAAAAATACAGTGCCACAACTTTTGCATCGGCCACAATTTATGTTTTATTTTTTTCTGTGTTAAATTCAACAAATAAATATTAATTAAAGTGTGTGGGAGTGTGTTTTTCACCACACCCAAATTTGCATATGACTGGATGTGACACACTGTAAATTATAACAGATAGAGGTACATAGTTTATAAACACTAATTCCCTGGCAAAGCCCTGAACATAGTGTATGTTTCAAAACCAACAAAGCAATTATAGAGACCACTCTAATCCATGGCCTCCTTGTACAGGACCCATACCAGGATGAGAATTTTCTTGAAATATATTCTAAATTGACCTAACATTTATTACAAAAAACAATATGAAATTAGAAGACTTGCTTTTGAACTTAAACATGTCTGTATAGACTGATATAACATGTAAATCGTGGTCTTTGTTTTTCAGCCCTCTCTCAGTCTCCAGACTCCATGGCCTGTTGATTTACAACCTTATAAATATCTTAGCCATCTCCTGCCCATGCATGTTCAGGTATTTCTCTCATAAATATGCATGCCTCATATTAATAATGTCACACAGAGAAAAATAAATAAGGCAATTTAGCTTACTGCTGGCAGAAACTCCCCTGTAAGTTCTAGGAAGTTGATTTTCTGGCTGGTGGCATTTGTTTTCGTACAGAGCCATTATAAATAACAGGTTTCTCTCCATTCCATCTCTTATTGCACCAGGTTAAAGCTGGCTCATCATTCAGGCCACTGCCTCTATGCATTAAGGAGTGCATAAATTATGCATGCTAATTACCCTGGATGTCCCTTCACTCTAATTAATTCTTTTAATTAAAGCTCTGCTTTGTGGATTTGTATGGAAAGGTTCATATTTCACTGGCTGTCTTGCCTAACCTTCATTGGTGTCTAAACAGATCATGGACCTGTTATGATGAAGATGACAGTCTGATGTTTTTGTGTGTAGAAGTTGACCAGTCTAATTCTAATGAGTGCTTTTTGTTATATGGCCTGATAATATATGGCAGCCAGAGGATTCTCAGAGGTCAGGCTTTTTTGGTTTAACTGCTCATACCACCATGTACAAAAGTAACAAGTGCTTGACCAGATATATTAGCTCAGAAAGGTTAAACTTGCCACTAAAAAGGTTTTGATTTATTTTTACATGCCACCTCAGTTTAACTGTGGAGGTTTTAGTTATTTGTAGTGTCACTTGTGAAGCTGTTGGGTGAACTTTTAGGCATCACCTCAGTTCTTAATGTACTACAGACATCTGTAAGTTATGTACAAATATATAGTAATTTAGTAAACAATTTTGTAAATACAAATACAGCAATCTGAAACACAAAGTAATGCCCATAAAAGTGAATAAAATCCGCTGTATGTATTTCAGTTCCTTTTTCATTATAATAAAGGTACCAAAAAGTTTGTTTTGTTTTGTTTTCGTTGTTTTGCTCTGGTGTAATAAGCTAAGATGTTAGAAATATCAACGAATGTAAATGAAAATGTTAATGACGGTCTTTTCGTTGGAGTTTTTGCGGTTTATGGTGCATTTTTGTTAACAAGGGCGCTTTGTTTAGTGTCCGCTGAAGTTAAAGAGTCAGTGAACACTGTACATTTCACGAGCGTCTCGAGTAGTATGTGGGTTTTTGAGCTCGTTGCCACGCTGAACTGCTTGGGGCGGCTGGAGAGCTAAGGGGCTGAGCATCCCGTGCTCAGAAATTTGATGGGAAATAGAAACTTTTTATTTAGAATCAGAAGCGGTACAGGTGGTTGAATGGGATTTAAAAATGATTACGCATCATCATTTTATGCTCATTTTATAATGCATTTTTTGTAGACAAGAATTCATATTCTATATTAGTAAATAAAAAAAAGCACGATAACAGAAACGTGTAATAATAACATTAATAATAATAATAATAATAATAATAATAATAATAGCGATTGTTATTGTTTTTGTTGTTATTGTTATTAGTATTAATATTATTATTGTTGTTGTTGTTGGTGGTGGTGGTGGTGTTATTGCATTAATTTATTTGCAAGAAATTGTAAAATAATTGACAATACGTTTGTTTGTGTGTGTGTGTATGTGTTTTCTTTATTTTACTTAGTACAGTATTAAATGTCAAACCGCTTCAGTCTGGGCTGCTCGCCAGCATTTGAGAAGATTTAAAGAGAAGGCGTTTAGTTGAGAAAGTGTATAATTTATTGCAAGTAAACCGCACACTTGAAAAGCAGCATGCTAGCAGCAAATACAACACACCATGCCAGTGTATACCAAACCGTACAAATACATAGCCTTTATTCCACATGCTCAAAAAGGGGATGGTTCAGGTCTTCTTCCAGTGGATCTCATCTCTAAAAAGTGCGTGGAGAAATATTCTCATAACCGGCCGGTCCACTCTCTCCCTCTGTGCTCGGATTAAAATCAATCAGACTGCGGCCAGAAGTCCTGATTTACACTCACTTTTACATTGTGCAGTATTCTAAACCTCCGCTCGCTCCAGCTCGGTGTGAAAGTGAATAAAGTGGCGGTCCAGTAACAGCACAGCAGGCCTGATATTTTCATATTTCATCTGTCTATTGAAATAAAATTATCTTGCTCAGATATATTGATCTGTGATGGAATTGCTCTGTGTGTTATCATGAAAAGTCAGGAATATTGAGTATCTGTTGCTTTGAGATTTTTTTGAATTGTTCTTGTGCCTTCTCTGAAACAGCGAGACGTTTTTGCACCCCTTCAGCTGCCTACCGCTTCACCCTCAGTGAACGGCGACCGAGTGCAGGGCGGCCGGACTCTGCTGGGACGCTCCGCTTGCGCCTCCAGTCCCCTGCGGCCCCGTGGGACTCAGCGCGCGCCCCGGTGCTGATAAAAATGCTGGGAGGTGAGGAGGCTTGATTGGCACAGGCACGGCGGGCACGGCCCGGAGCGGAGGTCCGCTGTAAGCCGAGCACTCGGGCAAGGCAACAGGCTCCACGCTGTACAAGTGCGACCACGCGTGCAGCGGGTAGGCCGGGGCTGTGTGCTGTGCGGGGGCAAAGGGCACGCCGCAGGTGCCGGGAACTTTGTACTCCCGGGCGATGATGTTCTCGATGGCGAAAGGGTGCTTGAAGGCAGCCGTCGGCGGCGGCGGGGGGGGCGGAGGCGGGGGGGGCGGTGTGGTGAAGTGGTATCCGCCGATGGGCGGCAGGTGCGCGGTAGCGGCGGCAGTTGCGGCCAGCGCGCTTAGCCTCAATTTGGCCTGCTGCTGCAGGAAATGCGCCGCGTCGGCAGCTTTGCTGCGCGCCAGCGGATCCGCCGCAGCCGCCAGCTTGAAGCGCTTGCGGCGCCGCAGGAAGCTGCCGTTCTCGAACATGTCACCGCAGCTCGGGTGCAGCGCCCAGAAGCTGCCTTTGCCCGGCTGGTCGGGCCGCCGCGGGATCTTGATGAAGCAGTCGTTGAAAGAGAGGTTGTGGCGGAGCGAGTTCTGCCAGCGCTGCGTGTTTTCGCGGTAGAACGGGAAACGGTCCATGATGAACTTGTAGATCTCGCTGAGCGGCAGCATCTTCTCCGGACAGCTCTGGATGGCCATGGCCGTCAGGGAGATGTAGGAGTAGGGCGGCTTCTGCTCACTGTACGTGTTCCTGCCCGGCCGTGGCATCTCCAAACTTTGCCAAGTTTGGTAGTTTTGCGGAATCCGACCAAAGCAGGACGAGGTCCTCGGTCCTCAGTGTTTCGTCTTCATGCTCTTAGGAAGTTCTTTCCTGCCATCGTCTCCCTTACTGATCAAAAGTCTTGATGGATCTGTAAAGTTGCTTTGGATCGAGGTCTGGTGTCAGAAGCTAAAAAACACCCTGAACTGGTCACTCGGGTTGGAGCACACTGACCCGACTGAGTTTTCTGACAGCATGAGAGTGGAGGCTTGTTCAGTCCTATTCACCGAAGAGCCGCACACCATGTGAGTTCAAAAGTTTGAAGCGAACCTCCTACCTCACTCCTACTGCTCAAGAGTGGTTCTCAGCTCTTTGGTCTCTCGGACGGCGATGTGCTCTATGACGGACTGACGGCTCGTATATCCATGTTAGTGACAGAAATAAAATCACACACCCCCTCTCCCTTTTACAACCCCCCCCTTAGATGTCCCACACCGACCTCTCTTTGCTCACGTGACAGACTGGGTAAAGGAGGAGGTTACGTTTTAAATGGGCGGGTCGGAAGCCGGGAGTTTTTGTTTGTGCTGCTTTTAAAATACCTGTGGGGTCGGGGCGGTGTGGGTTCCGGGCGGTGCGGTGTCAGGGAGATGTGGGGTCGGAGTGGGGGGTTTATAAGCTCCGCACTGTCAGACTGAACGAACTGGGCTGTGTGACGTTCATATTAAATAAACCCCTCCAGAATGTCATACAAGTTTCTGTTTAAGGAGCTGTGAAGCAAAGCTTAGCCCACGAATGCATACATCTCCCTATAGGACAGGTTTATTTATGAAGCATCTTATATTGTTCATTAAGGATTAGAGTGTGTTAATTAAAGTTCGTTATAGAAATTAGTGTATTTTTTTCTTTTGACATTTTAAGACTTTAAGTTAGTGTAAGAACCGATCAGTAATTGACAGTTAATTTTGTTGGTAAAATTAGGTAAAAGCTAAATAGCTTTGGCATTAACATATTTCTCAACAAGTTGGGGATATAAATTTTAGTCATGTTTATATGTGTTTGTCTCTGCGTTCAGTAGCTTTAAATGAACTAGATCCGTTTCCGCAAGAAAATGCGAGATGTAATTGTGCGATTGCCATAAAACCCAAACACTGGTGTTGAAAGTTTATGTTAAAAAATGTCAGCTCACAGCAAGGATCAAACCCGCGCATCTTCTGAGTCTTTTCATAGGGGTGTTAAATCGCTAATCCCTATTACCAGCCCATTTAGTCAAGGGCGACCAAAAACGGGTGAAGCGAACTTGGGTCTTTCCCTTTGCTACCTCCATTGTCATGATGTCGCAAACTCTCTCTCCGACTCTCATTTTAAAGGCGACTCAACGACCAGCTCTCTCTTGGCTCCTAATCAACTACACTGCAATGGATATTAACAGACATTTCGATATAGGAACTAAACTTTAGGAGGAGAAGAGACGCCAAATTGCAGCTGTAACAACAACAACTACAACAACAATCATAATAACTAGATTGCATTTACACAAGAAAATGCGAAGTGTGATTCCGCGGCTGCTATGGTAACTGTGGTTGTTGCAAAGTGTGATTGCGCGCGTGCTATGGTACCTGTGGTTGTTGCTATGGTGTTGCTAGGTGGTTACTAATGGTTGGTGAGGTGCAGCAGTTACGTTACACATTGTTTACGACTTTAAATATTATAAAAGAACAAGTAATGCAGAACCCTGGGGGTATGTTTCTCATTTCTGCATTACTTGTTCTTTTAAACAATGTGTAATGGGGAAGTATCTCGTACACTTTTTTCAGCACAACCCAGCCTTTTTTTTTTTATAATTTAACCAACTATTTGGACCCAATTTACCCCCGCCCCCCAAATAAATCAGAAAATCAAATAAAAATGTCTCTCTTTTTACTGTAAAAATCTCCAAACATACATGTTAAAGCTTTTGGATAACTTCAGCTCACACACACATGAATATTATAATTTATAAGAATTATTGAAAAATATTGAATGACGTACAAATATTTACAATTAAAAGTAAGTCTGTCCCTGGTGAAGTTTATGTATTTACAGTAACTCTCAGTCTGTGCTGCTTCAAAACAGTCAAAAGCGCCGCTTATGCGCAGCCCTACCTTCACAGACACACACACACACTCTCTCTCTCTCTCTCTCTCTCTCTCTCTCACGTGCAGGTTTCTCACACTATGTGCTTTTTTCTGCTTTTCTACGATCAGAAATAGAAGTATTTTTTGTTATTTTGACTTTGTTTTGATGCCATTTTTTAAAATCGATGCAATTTTAAAGTTCCAAAATCCGTAAATGTAATATTTTTTAAATGTTTGAGATCTCTGGTTCTACACGATAGACGAAGCTTCCTGTGATGTTTGGAGCCTCCAAGGTCGACCGAAACACACAGAAGCTCCAAAAAGGGCTGAATTCAGGATGGCCCCGCTGGGTTGGCCACCGTCCTGGCAGCTCCGCTACTACTGTGTTTTTTTGTGTTATGTTTTTCGTCCCACATTCTGTTCCTGGTGCTCAAGGTGTAACTCACTATGACTTTGGCACACTTTTTGATATAGGACAATGCACTTTTCATACCCCTGTTGCTGTTTTAATCGACACAATGACATGGCCGAAAGAGATAACTTCATCGTAATCGTTCTCCATAGTCTGCTCGGACCGAACTGCGGTGTCCAGTAAATCGCTCCACCTAGGCCTCTTCACCTGTGTCGCCTATTCTACCTCCCACGGGAGTTAATCTCAGTGGTCATCTCTGCGGTTTACATACCACCACAAGTAGAGGATAACAAGATGTTATCGGACCTACACAATGTGCTGAGCAGCCACCAAACTAGGATGACTGGGGACTTTAACAGAGCCAGACTTAAGCAGGTCATGCCCAACGTTCACCAGCATGTCACCTGCACCACCAGAGGACACATCTGGTGGACCACTGCTACAGTCAGATCAAGGGGGGTTACAAAGTGAACTCCCTACTTGCTTTTGGGAAATCGGACCACACCAGTATATAAACAAAGATTTCTCCAGGAAGCCCCAGTGACGAGAGAGGTCAGGTGCTGGACTGCCCAATCAGAGGCGATGCTGCAGAATGTGTTTGGTGACGTACACTGGGACATATTCCAGTCCACTTCCACAAACACTGACGAGTTCGCTACCATAATCGCCCACACGCTCTCAGGAAAGATCCAGGACTTGGGCTTCAGCACATCCTTGTGCAGCTGGGTGTACAGTTTTCTGATTGGAAGACCACAGACAGTGAGAGTGGGTCATGTGTGCTCCCGAACACTCACACTCAACACGGGGCCCCTTCTGTACTCCCTCTACACCTCAGACTGCGTGACCAGCCACACCACCAACTCCATTGTGCAGTTTGCTGACAACACAGTGGTGGTGGGCCTTATCTCTAGAAATGATGAGAGGGGCTACCAGAGAGAGGTAGACGGCCTGGTGAAGTGGTGTGAGGAAAATCACCTCTCCATAAACACTAACAAAACCAAGGAGATGGTGATTGACTTTAGGAGACAGAGAGGGGGCCATACTTACACCACACTCCAGATCAACAGAACCCCAGTGGAAAGAGTCAGTGGCCCTAAGTACCTCAGTGTGTACATCTCTGATTACCTGGAGCACACACTGACTTTCTTACTGTCAGAGCCAGACAACGTCTCTACCATCAGAGGCAGTTAAAGAGGTTCAGGGTCTCCCTGCACACAAACTGTTCAGGCTACTGAGGTCAGGGAGATGCCTCTGCAGCTTAAAAGCAAACACTGAACGCTTCAGAAGAAGTTTCTATCCACAAGTAATTAGACTTCTCAACCACAGCACATAATGGACAACACCAAATACACAGAGAAAACTCCTGCCGCAATCACACTAATAATTAAAATAAAACTTACGAAGGAATATAGTGTGATTGCTTGACACACATCTTTTTTACGACTGACCTGAGATTTAGTGTCTTGAAGTCTTTTTATGAGTCTGCTGTGGTTTTAGCTCCGCAAGACATATTTGTCACAGTCATCACAAGAGTATCTCTACCATATAGACTCATAAGGTGACTCACCCCACCTTTCTCTCTCCCATACATTATGCAGGCGACTCAATAAAAATGTAATTTTTAAATGATCAATATTTGGCTCCTGATCGACTGATCAAAAAACAGAATACATGCGCAATACACTGGATATTAAAGAACGTTTTATTGTTGAAATTTTGTCAAAATTTAATATGGGCTCAGAAAAGAAGAGGCTCCAGAAAAACAGCTGTAATAATAATAATAATAACTAGATGCGAGCAAATGTAAAGTATGATTGCATGGTTGCTATAAAACCAGTGTTTGGAGACACCGAAACAATGGTTTTATGGGCAAAAAAAAATTGCTTCCAAAGCATACTGGAATCCTGGTTGTCTAATTCAAAGACTGACACTTTAGCATCATGCCATCAGAGTAGTATGGCTCTTACTGCACCATTTATGGGTGAGAAAGGCAGAACGTGTAGCAGCATTCACTGGCTAATTACTTTTAATTAAACCTCAACAAACACAACAGTGCCACATATCTTTTTTGTAGAGTATGAAATAATAACCTGAGCTTTAGTGCTTTGAAGTGTGTTTAAGAGTGTGTTGAGTGTTTTGCTCCACGTTTGTTTTTAAGCTTTTTATCAATTTCTAGGATCCTTACCCATGACGTCACAAACTCTCTCTCTGACACACATTTTGAAGGGGACTTGACCATTCTCTCTCTCTCCATATATTACAGAGGTCTCTCGAACATTTTTGAAATGATCAATACTCAGCCCCTGATCAACTGATCACAAAGTTATATACAAGCACCCAACTACGGATATTAACAGACATTTTGACGTTGGAACAGTTCCAAAAATCCACACGAGCTCTGGTGAGAAGCAGCACGTTTTTGTGGCTATAAAAAGAAAAATAATAATAAAAAAAACTAGATGCATTTCTGCAAGAAAATGTGAATTGTGATTGTATGGTTGCTGTAAAATCAGTGTTTGGAGACACCCAAACATTGGTTTTATAGGCAAAAAAAGTTTGCATTAAAACAAAAAGTTTCGAACCACACTCTTCTGATTCAGAGTCCAGCACTTTAGTGTTATGCCATGGGGGCATGAATTCACTGGCTTTTGCCAAGGCATTTATGGATAAAATAGCCTACCTTAGTAGCGGCAACGCGTAGCAGCATTCACAGGCTGATTATTCAAACCACCACAAACAGTGACACACGTCTTTTTTTATGTAACTGACCTGAGCTTTAGTGTGTTGAAATTTATGAGTCTGCTGTGTGGTTTGCTCTGTCTTTGTTTCTTTGTGTTTGGGTTTTTCGGCTGTTTGTCCGTTCCTGGGCCCCTTACCCGTGATGTCACAGTCTCTCTCTCAGACACATATTTTGAAGGTGACGCGACCATTTTCTCTCACTCTCCATATATTACAGGTGTCTATTGACCATATTTTAATTGATCAATTGTTGGCCCCCGTGCAACCGATCACTAGGTTATATACAAGCACACAGCTACGGACATTAATGGACATTTTGACATTTAAGCAGTTCAGAAATTCTGCACAAGCTCAGACGAGAAGCGCCATCTCTTTTGGCTATAAAAAGAAACAATAGTAAAAATACAACTTAGGAAGAACAGTGGTGTGATTGCTGATGAAATCACACTTATAATAATAATAATAATAATAATATAAATAATAATAACTACTACAACAACAATAATAATAATAATAATGAAGTGTGATTGCATGGCTGCCACAAAACCTGTGTTTGGAGACACCCAAACATTGGTTTTATGGCCAAAAAAGTTTGTGTTAAAAAAAAATTCTGCTCACAGCATGGCATCACACTGATTCTTCTTCTGACTCTGTTCATTCAGTGCACTGCATTTTACCACTGCACCATGGAGTGGGGCGTTAATGGGTGGAGTGAACTGCTTTCGCCTAAAAATAGTTGGGGAAAGCGCATGTAGCCACGTTCATGGGCTGATCATTTTTAATTAAAATACAACAAACAGTGACACACGTCTTTTTTCATAACTGACCTAAACTTTAGTGTCTTGAAGTCTGTTTATGAGTTTGCTGTGTGCAGCAGGATTGACTTGTTGCTCCGCGTTTTGTCATATAGACTGTTAAGGTGACTCGCCCCACTGCTCTCTCTCCCCGTACACTACAGAGGTGACTCGACCATAAAAATCTCATTTTTAAACGGTCAATGCTCAGCCCCTGATCAACTGATCAATAAACTGAATGCAAGTGCAGCAGGATGGGGTCTAAGGCACGTGTCAGAGTTTGAATTTTCCAATTACTCACTTCTGCAATCACACAAATAAAATTTAGAAAATGTAAAAATTAAACTTATAAAGAGCAATGGTGTGATTAATTGAGTGGTTGTACAGAAAAATCTGAATGTCCTGGCTATTGAACTGCAGCCTTGAAAAATGAATTGCATGGGACACAGCTGATAAAGTGTCACGGTTCGGTCAGCGGGCACTAGAGGCCGCCATTGTGTTAGTATGTTTGGACTTTTATTATGACATGTTTGCTATGTTTATTGCTTGTATTAGTCTCAGCTGTCTTGTGTTTAGGTTTAAGTGATTGTGTTCTCTGGTTGGTTTGGTTCTGAGTCCTGTGTGTATTTAATGTGCCTTTGTTCATGTCTTAGTTGTCGGTCATCCATCACGCAACCCTCACGGAGACCCTCACCCTACCCGTCGTTCTTGTGTCGCCTGTTGTATGTACGTTTTGGGCTCCCGTGCCATCTTTGTGTTTAAGTTCGTGTGTGTAAATAAAACCCTACTAAGGGAATCCTGTGTCTGTGCCTCGCTCTCCACACCCCGAGCACCCCCCGACGTGACATAAAGAAGAACTTTACTGAGTAAGTCAGACTTTTAATCTTATCTTTATTTCTTCTTTATTAACTTTTATTAATTACCTGAGTTAATCAGTAAAGTGTCTTTTTATTTTTTTCTCCTATGATAGCCTTTTCAAGACTGCAGCTCATCAGTCAAGACAGACTGCAGTGTAGTCCCTGTTCATTTATTAATAATTCTTAACTGAAAAGATGACTATGCTGATTTTTCTTTAAAAGTTGTTTTACTAGTACACGCATCTCATAGGAGTTTGTGTTGCGTTGTTTGGGACAAAACCTATTAATGAAAAATAAAATTATCAGTATATTTGCAATAGCCATCATAATTAATTTCCCAAATTCAGTTCACACAGACTTTGTGCCTGTATTTCATTCCTCTAGCTGTTCCATTTCAGCACCACGGACAGTTCATGGTTGCATCGATACATGCTAAAGTTACAAGCAGTGTTTCAATTTGGACTACTTTTTGAATGAGGCGTAATACAGGACAGCCAATCAGAACAGGGATACATCTGCATATCAGTCTTGAAGGCACAGCAGCTAGAAACACAATGTTTAATTCTAAGGGATAAAGTGAGGTTGAAAATGATCAAGTAAAAATGAATTCTGACTGATTTTGGTACACGCAACCGTACACAACATAAATGAACCACAAGTTTTAAAAAGTAGACGAGAAAAAATGTAGGATATGGACCCTTTGAAGCTGCTGCACTGTTGTTCTTGCTGTTCTGTGTACAGTTATGGTTGTTTATCTGACACAAGCAGGTGAGTGCTTTGTTAGTGGAAAGCAAGAGGAGAGCTCAATGGATCACCTGGCCGGCACCATGCATCCCAACCGCTCCAAAAGGTGAAAATGTCTGTTTTAGTCTGTGTGTGTGTGTGTGTGTGTGCATGTGCGTGTGTGTATGTGTGTGTGTGTGCAGATGCTGACCCTTAGCTGGTACAGGGCAAGTTAAAAGTGAGAACAGGTTGGGCCTGTATGCTGTGATGAATGGAGTATTTCCTGATGGAGTGACTTGGAGGCTGATCATGACGCATCTTTAGTCTGATCGATGACAGTAGCCTGTAAATACCTTGAGAGTTTTTTTCCAGCTTTCTAGTCTGACAGCACTGACAACACAAACACAGCACAGATAGCCTGGGCTTTAAGCTGTAAGGAGTTTAAACAGCTGGATAAAGTTACAACACAGCCTCAATATCTATATGGCAAAGAGTCTTTGGAACCATACTACAGAGGACATTTTTTCTTACAAATTAATTGAGTGGTTTCAAGTGAGAGAACCATACACAGAAAGGTTGTTGCAGGAAATAAAAGTGGTTCTTCTTTGGTGCTTTTCTTTTTAAGAGTGTAGAAGATGTTTCAATATGTTTTGAGCAGTCTTTCAATTTTCCCCACATTTAGCCTTTATAAATAATAGACCATTCCAGCAGTTTCCGGTGGTGAAAATGTGTGTCTGATGTTACAGTAAGAGAGGGGCTTATTTATGATTATGACTCATTAGTCTCTTTATTTACCCCATAAATGAAAAAATGTATCCAAATACGTAAGGACTTGAATAAATTTCAGGAAAGAGCTTTTCACTTTCCTAAACAAAACTATAAACTTTAAAATTGTTAGTGTAATCTAAGTCACTGGCCCTTTGATGTCTGTCTGCTCCACTCAAGAAGTACACAGTACATACCCCATGATGTCTGTTTCTGCCCTTCCATTGATTAATGTGTGTGTG
>JBBPCZ010000040.1:8311807-8332415 GCA_037974445.1 Brycinus macrolepidotus | reverse complement strand
AGCTTTACAGGTATGAAGAACAGATGTGGATTACTAAAGCACTGATGTACGTCGCTCTGGGTAAGAGCGTCTGCTAAATGCCGTAAATGTAAACGTAAACGTAAACACAGCATGATTTTTATTAATTAGATTAATCTAGAGTTTCTTACGCAGTGCATAGACTAACAGTGCAGTGACTAACCCTGGATGGCTAAAAGGAACAGCTTTGTCAGCTAAACACAAGAGGCCCTGAAGAAAAGTTTGACATTTGACATGACTATGTATAAATTTCTTACTTGCGCTCTAATCCTGATGCATGTGTTGTACAGGAAAACAATTTTCACTTTCCAAATATTTCTTCACAATAAATTCAATTCATGTCTTATAGGAAACTTCTTTTTTATATATTTCTTCACAATGGACTTGATTCATGTCACACTTAAGGTCTTTCTAAAGACCTTTGCAGTTCATTGAGTGTTAGATTTTAGTAGTGTTCTCAAGTATCTGTATGAAAGTCAGTGTGAGGATTTGGTGAAGGAGGAAGGTGGTGTGGAGAGTGTAGTGAAACTGGATATTCTTTACCTAGCCAGGGGTGTTTGAAACTTCAAGAACAAGAGCACTGAGATCAGTAAGCCAA
Organism: Brycinus macrolepidotus; assembly: GCA_037974445.1. Taxonomy (NCBI): domain Eukaryota; kingdom Metazoa; phylum Chordata; class Actinopteri; order Characiformes; family Alestidae; genus Brycinus; species Brycinus macrolepidotus. The sequence goes on along the minus strand of JBBPCZ010000040.1, from coordinate 8,331,799 downwards.
AAAAAGAAAATAGAAACACACACACACACACACAAAACTATACCAAAGAAAAAAGTAATGTGCAAGAAAACTAATAGTGATTCAAAACTAGACTGAAATGGGGACTTTAACAGATTAATAATTAAATCCAAATAAACCTTTAAGAGTGAAAATAAGCCATTCTTTAAATAACCACACATAGAAAAGTGTATTCATGGTTTAATAATGCTACTCTACCCTGGCACTCTCCTGCATGGCACAACCAAAGTGACAGATGTTTCACCTTATAAAATATGCATAGCACATCCTGATAATCCTTTTTTATCAGACAGCACATGAAACTTAGAGATAAGTCTATACCACTTTATACAATTAAAATATATTCTAGAGTAATTCAGAGTCTTGATATGTCCTTTACCATTGTGTAAAATGTAACATCTCAAATAAATCTAACACAATAACAAAGTTGTGTAAAACATATTCTTGTTTTGTGATGTAATGTTACCTGAAAATCATTAAGCATTGTGCAGCACATAAAGATGGCCTTACACATAAAAAATCCACATCATATTCCTCAGCATGATCCCCAACTCTGCTTACCTTGTTTAGGTGGGCTTAAAGGATCAGAAGGAGATCTCTCAACTGATACAGTCTGATGCAAAACACTCCCAAACAAGTGACATGTTTTGAAGGTTAACACATTCTCTACAGGGACCAATCTTAACTTCACATTTTTCTGCAAAATTGAAAGCAAAAGGCATTTACTTGCTAGTGGATGCACAAGTATAAGTGATGCAGTGCAGCGGATACTCTCAAACCATCTCATTACTGTCACAAGTAAGTGTCCCCATGAGCAGCACGCACTGTCTGGTGGAATGCACTGTGGTATGTTGACAGGTATGATTGGTCCTTTTCAACCAATGATTGGGTCTTCCTTTCTCCTTGTTACTGATGGAGCATTATCAGATACAGTGCACTCCACATTTTTCATATCCTTTCTCATCTAGTGTCTTCATAAATGCCCTCTCCCCAACACTTTTACCAGCCTGACAGCTGTGTGCTATGTGCTAGTGGAAGTTTGGTCAGATTTATTCTCAGTTCAATTCAATTTTATGTGTTTAATTTCTATATGTTACATTTCGTAAAGGCAGTATTCAGAATACAGTTACTTTTCACATTTTTGAGAGAATTTTTTAATATGAATTAATACCTACCTAAAACACACATTCAATAAAAGAAACACTGATGCTTCTTTGTAAACTAATTTTAATTCATAGCATAGCATGAAGCAACCCCACTCATTCGACAAAAAACAGCTTCTGAAGTTCCTACAAAAGACTGAGTAAACTGATAAGTCAATCATTCAGTTATTGCTCTAAGCATTACTAAGCTCTTTTGAGGGATGATTTTGAGGGATGGACATGATAAACCAATGCTATACTGGTCTTGTGTCAAGTAATTAACTGAAAATTACATAGTTACTCCCTTTCTAATCACATTTGTAAGATTTTTTGGTATTAAGGCAAATTGTTTGCTTAGTTCATGAGACAGGAAGCAGTCCTGCTTGAGGGACAGTGGGAGCAGCAAAATTCATGAAACGTATTAATAGAGGAATTAAATAAAGAAAACAATTTCAACAGTAGCAAGTATCAGTATGAAGAGTGTGGGGGAAAAGTGACTGTACCACAACTGAAAGAACTGTAAACACTGACCAAATCCATGTGATCTGTGTATTCTTTATGGAAGCATGATCACATTCACATGTTCACAGCTAAAGGAGTAATGTTACCCAATCCACAACCCGTACATATGAATGCCCAATAGAAATTACCATAGATCTATAGTCACCTGACAAACACTCTCACTTGCTTTCAGCACACAATGCAAACTTTACATTTGCCAGCAGTGCATTAATGAAACGTTTTGGAGCCAAAAGCCAGTATAAGCACATAGCCGCTGGAGGCCATATTTATCATAGTCATAGCGACCGCACAAAGTAGCTTGAGTGACAGTAGTAGAGGAAAAGTGATCGATCCCCTCGGAGAGCATGTTGCTGTGGTGAATAGAGACGTTTGTGAGGAGAAGGGGAGACAGAGGCTGATTAAGGTAGAGTGAAGCTCCACTCCATCTTGCCTTATGTCTTGCGTGTCTTATGATATCTTATCATTAGTTTCCCTGACAGTGATTTAGTGGCTGCTGTGCTCTCTCATTGCCAAGGAACACTGTTTAAGAGTAACCTTCTTTTAATAATCATGGTCATTTGTCACCCCTGGACTGTCCAGATGGAGGGCGGTACTGGGACTGAACTTCTCTCACAAAGATGGTAGTTGTGGTGGTAGGGGGTGTATATGGGTGTGAAGGCCTGGAGATGTCAGAGGCCAAACAGAGAAGCAAGCAGACATTTACAGACCAGATTTTTTCAGTCCTTCAAAAGTGAAGGGACATAATTTGCCACTACGGTTTAAATCAAAAGATGAGCTAATGATAGAGCTAACAGAATAATGCTGAGAGGCAGCCATCATCTGTCACTCAAGGTAAGTTATTTTTTGCTCAGTGGATGATGTGGAAACATAGCTTTTTAGGTAACAGCGAGAGCAGAGGAATATCTTTTCTGAATTCAGCTATTAACCTTGCAGCACTGCTTTAAAGTTATCAGTTACGGCATATTAAGGCACTTGTGTTTCATACCAGCAAAATCAAATTATATGCAATAGTATGAAATTATACTTAGTGTGATAGCAATGGGCTTCCAGCTAATTAGGTACACCTAACTTGTACACCTACACTAGTTGGCCACTCTATCAAAAACACCAACAAATTGCTGAATAAAATATTTGATAAGTTGCTAGGCCAAATGCTAACTATAATGCATGTATAATGCATTTTGTACACGTCACGTTTTTCTCAACTTTTTGCATCTGCATCAGTTATTTTCATTACATAGTATTCCAGGATTATTGATTTTGTTATAGAAAATTTCAATCATGTACAAAGATGGCTCCTTCCAGAATCCATTGAAATGTTTATTTAACCATTGAGACTGAGACACCGCTCTCAGTCTCAAAGGTACATTAGCTTAAAAGTACACTTGCTTTTCCTAATGACTGTGAGAAGTAGCAGTTATCCTGTGTGAAAACTTTAAATTATGTGGAAGGTTGTCATGGGCTCATGGGATTTTAAAAACAATTCTTTAAAGAAAGACCTAATTACATTCTTTTATGGCATCATTCCAAAGAAGCTTTTTGCCACCTTTATTTTGGAGCAGGTGATTTTTTCAAAGATATCAAACTGATAAATAAATAAAAGGCAAACATAAAATGTAAATATTTGGAAATAGCAGTCACATTCTATATCAGTTCTGCACATTGTTGTTGTTGGGACAAAACCATTCAGTTTATTTATCTTTCTTTTTGCATAATTTGAAAATGTCAGCTACCTTTTATGCTGTGTAAAAACTTCAGGATGAGGGGACCAAGAGAAACAATCCAAAAGAAGTCTCATCACATTAACTCTCATTAAGTTAAGAGTATTTTCCTTGTGAAGTTGTCATTTCAGACATGCAAGGTTTTGTTCTGACAGTGTAGATATGTAAGGTTTAAGGGAGGCATGTGTCTGGTATTTTGAGTGTATAGTAATGAGATTAATCATAAAACTTTGATGGCCCACTAAGAGCAGCCATTGTTCTCTCACAGAGAGACACAGCCTCCCCAGAGCCTGCTGGTGACCTCTGAGTACACACAGCAACACACTGCAACACACAGCAACACACTGCAACACACAGCAACACACAGCAACACACAGCAACACACTGCAACACACAGCAACACACAGCAACACACTGCAACACACAGCAACACACTGCAACACACTGCAACACACAGCAACACACAGCAACACACAGCAACACACTGCAGTCTGCTGTGACCTCAGTGTGTTTGTGTGTGTGTGTGTGTGTGTGTGTGTGTGTGTGTGTGCGTGTGTTGTGTGAATGATTCCTCAGGGTGATGAAAGGGAGTGTAATATATCCAGTAGTGCTGGTGTGGAAGTGCTGACGTTTTATCAATAGAGTATTGGCATTTCAGTTAGGCAGTGGAGAAGGCTGTTTAGGATGCTGTAAAGTCATTGTTCGCTGTACTGCCCACCATAAATCAGAACAACACACACATTCACAAACACACAGTCCTACTTCACATTACAATAACTTGGTCAAATGGTCTCATTATCTTTCAATACAGTTACTGTGTGTGTCATGTGGCTGCAGTCAAAAGTCAAAAGAACGTTTACTTATTTTGTATAGCTTCCGGAAATATTACACATCATTTATCCTACACATATAAAATATATTGTTAACTTGTCACTGTTTAAGGCTTCCTGTTTCCTATTCAGACCATATGTTTCACTGACAGTCACTTCACAGAGCAAGCACAAAATGTTCATTTAGAGTCTCTTGCGAGTAAAATAAGTTTTTAGTTGATTAAATATGATGTGTAATTCTATAATAATATTAGATTTCATTCATCTATGCACTGCTTAACCTCAATCAGTGTAAATTAAAATGTCAGCCACGCTAAGCTGAATGATTAGTTATGCTGAGGTGAAATAACACTAATTGAACATGTTCATTGTCCAGTTCGGTCTGCTTCATGAACAAGCAGACGGTTCCTTGTTTTACTTTATGTGTGTTATGTGTTGTATTATATTTTCAATTATGTATAGGTCTAATGTATAATTTGTTCTGGTTTGTTGAATGTATTTTGGGTTCAGCAGAAGTACATTCAGCCTTGGGGAAAAATATGCTGAGAATATACTACAGTCTTACGCCAGTTTTTACATGTGGAGTGGCAGATGCCAAACCACTAACCTAGGTATTCATATGTGCATAACATTAACTAAATTAAACACACAATTTTATTAACTCTTTTATTATCTCAGCCATATTTTTAATGTATAGTAATTGACTTTTAACAACTGGATCATTTTAAGTGATCAGCACCTGCATATTCAAAAAGTTTAGGGACAATATGTTAGTTGTCTTATGAGAGTATACATCAAAAGAGGCTTCATGGATTAAAATGTAATGTTTTTATGTATTATTGTTCTTTTCTGTATGCTTTGTAGGCTTGTTTGATCATGTGATATTGTTACAGAGATTTATGATAGAAATGTTTAATGAGTGGCGTGGCATTCATGACCTTGAGTGTGTGTGTGTGTGTGTGTGCGCGTGTGTGTGTGCAGTGGTGAGTGTATGTGTTGATGGTGATACTGGTCTGCGTTGATTGTCAGCTCGTATCATTCATTATCTATGAAGTGCTCTCAAGGTCACAGGGCTGGAAATTTAATTATGCCACCACTTTATTAAGTGGCCCATTTGAAAATGCTGAATCGCTGTAATTAATTTGGGGCCTAGTAGTCCCAGAAGAAATGATCGTTTTTCTTCGCTCCTTCCCCCCTGTTTAAGAGTGTGTGTGTATGTGTGTGTGTGTTGGTGTGTACCTGTTATTATTCTCTGTAGGAACTTATTCTAGATTTTTTGGTGTGTTTAAGCAATTTAAGTAATTTAAGGATGAGAACTACCAAACTGTTCTGGGTACTCTTCAGGACAAGAGTGGTCTAAAAGGGTCAGCACAAAACTTTATACATCTCTGTTGTCATATCTATTTTTTGTTCTTCTTTTTAATTAATTGAAAAAAATATCTTTTTGATTTTTTGTGACAAAATGATCAGATCAATAGAAATAAAGTCTTATTACATTCACACACATTAAATGCTAAGAATATGTTTTCCTTCTCCTGTAAAGCTACTTTTTTGTTACCAACAGTGCCAATTTATGCCCTGTGTGGCTCTTGTGGCCGGTGGTGTTATTTAACTGGCCGCTGGCTTACATTTTCCCAGATTATTTTATATGTATTTCAGGCTCTGATTTTACACAAAACACATACAGCATTAAAATCCTATTACATTTTTTAATCCAATTAAATCCAATCAAATCATACTATAAAAATTGAATAAATTACTATAACACATTACTAAAACAGCTGCTGACTTTGCAAATTCCACATTTAAATCTGTGTTTAACTTCAAACATCTATTTATCAAGATATTCTTCACTGTTTGCAGTTTTAATATTAGACTATGGTTCATGTACATTTAATTAACGAGTAATCAAACACCCCCTGAGTCAGAATGTGTTGCATCTTCTGTCTGCTCAGACCAGAGGATCAATTTCTAAAGGTTAATCACAAATGGCTGGAGGGGAAATGGTTAGATGGTAGTAATACAGCAATCTTTGCTAAGAGTCTCATCCAGTTTAAAGCTCATAAGAGAAAATGAGGACAGTTTTGCGTCATATCAGTTATAGTGGGAAATGGACGCGTCTTTTTGCATTCACATTTTTTCTTGTACTGTTATTACTTTAAAGCTATCCAAGCTTGTATCATGGCATACATTCAGTAATGTTTTACATACATATTCAATGGTGCAATAACAAACCACAGATTGGAACCCCCCCTAACAGATCATCCAGCCTACCCAAAGCGGAAGAACCACAATGTGGTATTACTAGAAGAAGTGTATGTTTTTCATGCTCTGGCATCATCGCATAAACAATTACCATTTAACCACCCGACGGCAGCCAGGCTACTGTTTAACCCATGTAGTTTGAAAAAAGACTGAAAGGGCAACACTGAAGAGCATATTTTGCCCTAGGAGAGGAGATATGGCAGATACTGTATTCAGTCTGAGATATGATGTTGGAAACTGCTGCAGTTTTGGTCCACTGACCTGGAGGGCGTCCAGCAGCCGCAGGGAAATCACTCCCATGGCCAATGAGCCGAGGCAGCGGTCAGGCTTGATAAAGACTGGAGCTATTGTATGGTTGGGTTCAAGCTGGTTGTGTTTTGATTTAAAAATTGGTTTCCTAAGATTTAATTGATTTATCTTGCTTATTTCTGCTGTTATATAGAGCATATCACAGACATTTTTGAAAGCCATTGTTTTCAGTACATACATTTGTTTAAGCTTAAAGCTCATTTAAAGCTTAGGCAAACAATTTTTGTCTGGTGTTTTTATTTCTTCTTTTATGTACTGGTCAGAACTGTTGTGCTAAGTGTAATATTCTGTAGATTTAGACAGGACATACATGACGTTATGCATTTCTCAAGGCTAAATATTAAAGTTGCAGTTTGTGGTTAATTGCAGCACGCTATAGTAATAGCATAATTAAGTAAGTGTAGCACTGTCTCGAGGGCATTGTTGTGCTAATTGTTCTCATCAACTTAATTATTTGTTTGCCAATTAGATTTGCATCCTGTTGAAAATGCTCCTGATGAATAGGCTAATTACTGGTGTTAAGTACTCCTGTCTTTTACACAACTCATTGTATGAACCTTTTAACACTTTCACAGTACAAAGGAATAGATACACTGTAATGTAAGGGTGCTGCAATGGTTACAATAAAAACTATATTTCATATTATTCTACTATTCTACGAATTCTACTATTAGCAGGAAACAAACAGGTTTAGTTGTATGTTTCATTCTAGTGAAATACACATAAACTGCTTACAGAATGCTGGTTGTGTCCTCTTGCATCTGTCTTGTTTTGAAAAAAATCTTATATGACATGCTAATAGGAGGTGGGATGAACCCTGTCTTTTGGAGTAGAGGTTTCAGGTCAAGGAGTGAATGTTCTGTGTGAATCTCAAAGGTCACTGAGGTCGGAAAACAAGAGCATTCCACTCCCATGGAGACGCTTCTTCAGCGAAGTGAATACAGTGCAAGAAACTTTCATTGACCCCTCATTCTTCATTATGCTGTTGAACATGTTATTTCAACACTGAAGGGTATCCATACCCTAGAAAACACAGGTGCCAAAAAGGGTTCTTTGGTTTCCAACAGAATATTTCAAAGGAAATATTGAAGAACATGAAGAACCTTTTCAAACTTTAAAGCACCCACAACATAATATAAATGATCTAAATAATGGTCAATATTCAAAGTTGCATAGTATATACAAACCCCATTTCAAGAAAAAGTTGGGACATTTTCCAAAAATGCAATAAAAACTCAAATCTGTAATTTGGTAATTCACTTGAACCTTTATTTATTCAATTCAATTCAATTTTATTTATATAGCGCTTTTTACAACCAAGTTGTCACAAAGCAGTTTTACAGAATACAGGTCCGAGCCCCTAGTGAGTAAGCCAAAGGCGACAGAGGCGAGGAAAAACTCCCTCAAGCTGGAGGTGGGGCATCTGTTGGACTACTTTGTCTAGCAGATCCCATGCTCGATCATATTGAGATCTGGGGAATCTGGAGGCTAAGTAAACACCTTGAACATGTGTAATGTGCCTCAAAACATTACTGAACAACTTTTGCAGTGTGTCAGGATGCATTATCCTGCTGAAAGAGGCCACTCTCTTTAGGAATTCTGTTGCCTTGAAGCAGTGTATTTGAACTGCAGCAGTGTTTAAATAGGTGGTATGTGTCAAAGTAACATCAATATGAATGCCAGGACCCAGAGTTTCCCATCAGAACATTGCCCAGAGCATCATTCTGTCTCTGCTGGCTTACCTTCTTCCTGTGGTGCAACCTGATGCCATCTCTTCCCCAGGTCCATTGCTGCACTTTCAGTAGTGGACAGGGGTCCTCGTGGGCACTATGACCATCCCTCTTATGTAGCAAGTTGTGATACACTATGTGTCCTGACACCTTTCTATTATAGCCAGCATCAAGGTTTTTGCAATTGTGCTTAATGTGCTGTTTGCAATTTGTGTTTCAGTGGCTCTTCACCAGTTCACCAGTTGTCATTCCTTGGACCACTTTTGCTACTGCATACCAGGAACATGACATAATGTATTTTTCATGCTCACAAACTGACTGTTCATTTGCTGCCAAATATATCCCACCCCTAAACAGGTGCAATTGTAATGAGATAATATTCTTCACTTGTCTGTGGTTTGAATGTTGTGGCTGATTTGTGTATATGTGCACTTTGTAGTTTACAGTAACATACTGTAGTCCCCTGTTTCTCTGCATCACTTGTGAACCCCTTTTACCCTTTTCACTAGTGGTCACAGGGCCACCAATGAGCAGGTAATATTTAGGTGGTGGATCATTCTCTGGATCTTTTATCTGATGCTGCATAGTTTGTGTTAGTCATCATCTGGTCCTTCACCAGAGGTCAGTTTTTGCCACAGGGCACTGATGGCTGGATAGTTTTGGTTGGTTGACGGTTCTCAGCCCAGCAGTGGCACTACAGTCTTAAAAAAGTTTTGACAATTGGTACTTAGTACAGCGTGGTTTAAGAGTCCTAAAAGTCTTTCTGTTTTGGGAGAGATGGGGGCTGCAGCTTTACAAGGGGAATGACTTTGTCTCTTTTTCTGATTATACCCTGTTGCTCCACCTCAAATCAAGCCCTGTTTCTAAACCAAATAAAGGTTTTGCCTAAACCCATATCTCCAAAAACCTTGAACAAGTGTTTGGCCCTAATATTTATGTCTCTGTGCTTTATTTTTTGTTCTATATGAGCTATTTCATGTAAAAGAAGCATTGTCTGTTTTGTCCTGTATTCTCTCTCATAAAATAGAAAGAACAGACACTGCAAATTTTTAAGAAAAAAAACTCAGTTTACCAATTCATGTACAGGCTAGTCATTAAATAGAACCTTTATGTAGCAAGATGTAATTTGTTGATTTTAAATTATCCAACAAAACTGAGGCACTAAATAAATGTTAAGATGTTTAAAATGCCAACACATAACTAGATAAATACATCAAACAGGAGGGAAAAGTCTAGCACATGGATGAAATCTCTACTGCAGTGTTGATGTTTCTGATTTCCTCAGTAATTCGATTTGACACAGTAATTAAATGAAGGAAGCAGCTCCCATTTCCTCTCACCTCTCCGTATCCATCATCATTTAAAAACCCATCTTCCTCCACTGCACAAAAATACATGTGCAGTAGGAGATGAATAAGTTAAACGAACACCATTATTTTGAAGCAAGAGTGAACGGCGACATTGATCAATTTTAATAGTTTGCTTTTGTGTCGTGTTCTTAACTTGGTGCATCCAAATAACTGCTTACCTGTTTTTGTCTCTATTTACAATATGCCTTATTTGCATTCTCCTCTGGAAAAAATGAAATTGTTGCAGAGAAGTGTCATTTCAAATCTCTCTCTAAACACTGCTATTTATTAATAAACAAAAATTTATAAAGCTTGAATGTAGTGAGTGGTTTACTAAATTTCTTCCGAGAAGCGATTCGTCAATGGTTTTCCTTGTGTAAGTGTTGATTCTGACAACTCCTGGCCTCTTCATTTGTCTGTGTAAGATGTTCATGATGTAAAGTTCGACTGTACTGTTACTGTTTTACAACTTTGATGATAGTCGTCCAGAAAGGCTGCACCATCCAAATTTTACACCCTAATTTACTCTGGTTGGTATTCCTGTTGGTACTCTGGTATTTCTTAATGCTTTGTTACTGCAGCTTAATTACATAATGGCAAGTAAGTAGTATTATAACCTTTCTTTCCACTAGTTTCAGTTATTGCAGCTCTGCAAAACTGCTGGAATTCAGCCTCAAAAATTAGTATAGTACTTTTCATACCTGAAGGCTGTGGCAGTATCTCTAGTGGGCTGTTTAGCATCTTTTTCTTTTTTATTATGAAGTATTGAGTACTAATAGTAGTACCAGCAGCATTAGCAGTAGTACTAGTAGTAGAAGAAGCAACAGCACTACTAGTAATAGTACCAGCAGCAGTAATAGACTAAAATGTACACAAATGAGTTAATATGGTATGTAGTTAAAATCCATACTTAAAATATAGAATATTTTTCAGCTGGCTCCCCTGAAGAAAACTTACTGATGCCTAATTAATTTGAGTTTAAATTCCCTAGTATATTATATACTAGGTGTATAGTATATAGCATCTATACTGATCACGGTCCCAGAAACTTCTGAGGTTCTTTGTAAAGACTACATTTATGGCTGACATTTGAATAGTTATTAAATTAAATTCAGTTTTATTGTATACTTTCACGTTTTTATTTTTTATTTTTATTTTTTATTTTATTTTATTTTGAAACACTGAGAGGTCCTGAAGAGATTATGAAAAACCAAAGTTTATAACACCAAAAATAAAGTATTTGCCACCTAATGATTTCTTCTATTTTTGCCCATTCGTAACACTTAATTGTTTCAGAAATAAAATTAGTGTTTATGATTTTACCATTAGAAAGAGAAGCTGTAACATTGTATATTTGGGGGAGTTGCAAAATGCAAACTGCTACTGACTAAGAGTAACATATAGGCACTTCTCACATTTTCCAAAAAACATCTTGATGGCCTTTCTGAATAAGGTTCTGAGGACTGAATTTGTTGAAAACTGAACTTTTGGAAGACAGGTCCCATCTTGCATACAGTTAACACAGCACTCTAATAAGAACATAATACCAGTTGGGAGTGGCAGTGTGCCGGAATGCTTTCTTGCTTCAGGGCCTGTGTGACTTGCCATAAATGATGGAACCATGAATTCTGGTGTAAAATCCTGAATGTCTGGTCTAGTGATCTGAAGCTCAAGCGTGATTGGGTCATGCAACAATACAACAATCTGAAGACACAAGAGCAAGTCCACCTCTTAATGGCTCAAGAGAAACAAAATTAAGGTTTTGGAGTGACCTAGTCAAAGCTGAGATGCTGTGAAAGGACCTTAAACAGGCAGTTAATGCTCAAAGCCCTTCAGAGGAATAAATTTTACAATGAAGAGTGGGCCAACATTTCTCCAAATACCAATCTTCAGTTAGATGAAACATTTGATTGCAGTTGTTGTTGGCACAACATATGGCACAGTGAGTTATTAATTTAATGTGACAGTAAAAGTGTTCACGAGAGATGCTGTAGTTGTATTTTACATTGAAAATTTGCAGTAGCATCCAGGAAATGTTATAAGAGGAATAACATTAGTTTTATGCTGCACTAAATCTGGTCTGTTAAAGGTGTTTATTAGAATGTTAACTGGTCTATTAGGCAATTATTAATAAACAGCATAACTTGGATGATAATGCCAAGTAACTGTACCTGGTGGATAAAGTACAAATTAAAACGCCTCTTCAAATGCAACTGGTCCGTCCTTTGAAGTGAATGAAATTAATAGTAATTAATACAGTTTAATGTTCAATGTGAAAGAAAGAAGAAAATGTTAAGGATGAGAATGAGGACGTTTGTTCCTGGTCTTGGTCTTTTTGGTTTCATTGTTATATTAAATACTCTCACTTGCTGCCATCTAGTGGTCGCCCAGAGCGTGACCTCCCCACGGCGCACAGACTCTCTGACTCCGTCTGTCTGAACAGGAGCATCACAGACAACGAGCAGAACACACGTTTCAGACTTTATTTTTACATTTGACTACGGGATATTCGATACTTATTTTCTTTAAAAAATATAAATAAAATGTAAACATTTAAAAAAGATTTTCATAAAACCCCACGCTGTTCTTATCTTTTTTTTGTTAACGACGCTGTAAGGTGTACAATGATTGTTTCTCCAGTATGGGTTTAGTGCGTTAGTATGTCTAGAAAAAAATAAACATAAAAAATAAACCCATCGGCACATTGTTATTATGAAAATGTATTTCGTTGTTATGCCAAAGTTTGCCATATGTTATGTCATAATTAGGAATGAATAAATAAATAAATAAATAAATAAATAAATAAAAATACAGAACATAAGGTACTTTTTTCGTAAAAAATTATATATGCCACAATTATGCCATAAATATCTTGTCAATGGAGATGTCATATCGTGTCATTTTACTGCGAGCTAATTTGTCATAAAAGACATGCTTTCTCATATGTCATTTTCACGGCATGACTTGACCATTATTATTTCACTATAATGACAATCTGTCTCGTAATTATGGGACGTCTGTTTCTCGTTGTCTCTGTGTCTTTTTGTTTCTGCGCGTGGTGCCCCGTACTTGTTTGTCCTCGTGGCTTTCCGTACCGAGACGCTTTCAGAGCTCGAGGAAGCGGACGGTTTGTGCAGAGCCGCGAGTTTAGCACGAAGCGTCCCGGCGCGGCTTTTACTAACAAAAAAACCTGACCTCGCCATAAAACACCATGGCTTATCAGCTGTACCGAAATACGACGCTGGGAAACAGCCTGCAGGAAAGTCTCGACGAGCTTATTCAGGTAAAGCGTCTTGCGCGCGGTTAGCCTGCGAGCTAAAGCTGCGCGGGAGCTCCCGAACACCCAAACAGGCCGGGGTTACTGTGAAGAAGCGTTTAAAAAGAAACCTTCTGAAGCTCCTGGCTGCTTTGGACCCTGTGAGGACTGGCGGCGGCGGGTCGACTCACCTGTTAGCTGCAGTTGTTAGCGCTAGCGGCTCGGTTAGTCGGTTCTAAACGAATTTAGGTGGAGAGAGTAAGGATGGGCGTCGTGTTTTTACTCGGTAAAACCGAACATAATGAACGAGAGAGCTTAGGAGTTTGCGTGGAAATCCCGATGAAACCAGATTTAAATAGTCTGTTTAGATGCCGGTTGAAGTGAGTCGGTGTGTAGGTTTAAATGCTGTGTGTCGTGTTAAGTACACGCAGCGTTAAACTGTTTACAGCCATACACTATGTCCCAGTGTTAAAAGCCTGTCCCTCATTTGCTTTTGTTACAGACTCAACAGATCACCCCACAGTTAGCCCTCCAAGTACTGCTCCAGTTTGACAAAGCTATCAACAATGCACTGGCCAACAGAGTTCGCAACAGGGTCAACTTTAAGGTGAGCTAATGTATGCAGCGTCACGTTACTTATTGTTCTCTAAACTGCTGTTGAGTTCAAGAAGGCCTGCCGGATTGGAAACCGTTCATTAGTAAGATGTATGATAAAGACCTGAAAATCTCAAACCTTGTGTTTTCTCTTTATCGTTTTCAGGGATCGCTGAATACATACAGATTTTGTGACAACGTGTGGACGTTTGTTTTAAATGATGTGGAGTTCCGGGAAGTCACTGACCTGGTGAAGGTGGATAAAGTGAAAATTGTAGCCTGTGATGGGAAAAGTAAGACTAATCTATGTAATACTAATGATATGTATTTAATCTGTCTCATTTGTCTTTGTTTATTGCCTTGGCTCTTTCCTCAGTTTCCATCCCACTGCATAAGTCTAAAGGAATATTTTACCCCATATGATCTTCACACGCACACATAGCCATGTAGTCTGATCTCATGTTGAAAAATCTCATCATTTATTCCAGCTGGAATTATCTAACCTTGAGTTGCGTGTGGACTCACATAGTTTTATGTAAATATAAAGTTTCTCTGTTTAGAGATTTGCAGCTCCTCGCCCTTAGATCTTAATATAAATCAATATAAAAATTTTAAGCTATGCAGTCTGTTGTTTAATAGTTGACCCAGGAAGCAGTTATGAAAACAAGCCTTTTAACCAGTCACAATGTTTGTGAACATCTTGGCCACTCTCATTTCTCCCAGTGGTTTTGCAGTTGTTTTAATAAATCAAGGCATTCACATAATCTAACAAAAGTATATTGTTTTGGCCAAAATACTGCTTAAAATAGCTTAAATAATTAGCAAGGTATTTTGCAATAAATAGCGGTTTAACTATTTCTATTCTGATGTGTGGTATGACATGTTTTCGCTTACTGGTGCATTATGTGATTAAGTCTGGCCTTGGTTTTAAATGTCATTACGTTCTGTTGCAGACACTGGTTCTAACGCAGCAGAGTGAGAAGAGTAGACGGATGGTGGGAGAGAAAATAGAAGCAGAGTGCCATGCTGACTGAGGAAGACTATGATGAAGGCTGGTCACACAGAGAGGACTGTGTACATATTATTTATTGCAGGCGAATGCTCTCCGTCCTTCATATAATAACAACCAGCTCAGCACAAGGCTGAGGAGACAAGACAAGGCTTTGGACATGACCTTTTTTATGGATATATATAAATATATAAAATATAATTTTTGTAGAAACATCATGTTTCTGTTTATTACAGTTTAGCTTGTATCATTTAATAAACCTGTTTTAAAATATCTATTGTACTATAAATTTACTTAAATTTACTTAATTGAGAAATCTGATGGATTAGAATTAACATGGCTGAACAGCAAGTAAACTCATGTGCCTCACGTGTGAATGCCGGCTTTTCAATGTGCGTCAGTCTGACATTCTGCTGAGCTCTCTGACCAAATGAGGGCACTCATATCACTTAATATAGAGATAAGTAATGAAAAACATTTCAGATGACTTTCTGTGGATGTATATTTTTTAAACAAACTCTGCTTCAATTCTTTCTATGAGAAATATATGCTTGAAAAAAGTGGGGGGAAAAACAGTCAAATGCTATTGCATTGAAATTTCTTGAATCATTGTCCTTGTGAAGTCATTCATGATTTAAAGTTGTGGTTTTTAGCATACGTGAGGCTCTCCCCATAACATATCGGTCTATTCCAGTAATAGCCTTGTGTGGGACATACATTCAAGGTCTTGATGAGTACATTCTGAAGAATTGTAAATTTGTGGCTGGACCAGTATAATCTCCACAATTTTCACACTCCCCACCAACTGACTTCAAATAGTTGATGTGCTTCAATAATCCTCTGCATTTCTTTCTCTTAATGCAGCACAAGTCACGGCCTGACTCTCTGTGCTATTATTAAGCATTAAAGCCATTTTGGGTTTGACTTTTACCAAAGTAGATTTACCTTCAATCACCATTTATTAAATCTCCTGCATTAAAGAGCATCGTTCGTAGGAGCAGCTCCATTAAGCCTGATTACACATGTAGTGGAGGGAAGGGTCTGTGGAAGCATCACACTGTTTACAGCTTTATTCGTGTATCTCAGTCTCTCCCTCCTCACTTCAGCTGGGCTCTGTTGCTCAGGGCAGAATTTGTGTTCATCACTTGACTGTTCACTGTGTGCTGGAACAGCAGTCAGTCTTGGGTGGTTGTGGGGGGCTTGCGATGCTTGAAGGTTAACGTGAGCTAGGATTGAGTGGAGATCGCGGAAGGCGCCTGGAGAGGCCAATGGCCTGTTAGCCATGGAGAACAAGACCTTTGGTGGAAAGAGGAGCAAAGAGGGCTCCTTTAAGCGCTCCTCCATCAAACGCACATCCTCTGGTTCTCAGAAGGTAAGGATCTCTATACCTTCCCACCTGTCACACATTCAGTCTGCTCCTTCCTGGCTGATGTAGCCTAAATGTATCTTCGCTGTAACTGATATGTTGAACAATGTTTAGGTTGTCAGAATCTTGTGAACAAATAGAAGGCACTAGTTCAGTGCTTAATGGGGAAAACATTTTTTTGTATGTTTAATGAATAACTGCAGTTGAAGTTAATTGTTTCCAAGGTCCCTAGAATTGGTGTAAATCTTCATTGGTCTTTATGATAGTGTTCAGCATCCAGTATGTGCTCAGATAAACAGATCGCAGCATAATTTATGATGAAATCAAAAACGTACTGATCAATCTGTCCACCTCCTAAATAGACTCATGATTTGTGCAGTCACTGTTACATACAACTGTGGGTACCAGTGGACAAAACACACACACATGCAGTGGTCCACCACCCAAATAAATATCTGGTCAGTGTTGGTCATGCAGATTAATTGTCAGGAATTATAAACCACCTACTACATAAACTGGACTCTCTCTTCTTTATTCCCAGTGTTCTGGTAGCGTTAACATACTACAAAAAAATATAAATTGTGGCCTACCATATTTAATTTATTTCCAATTAAATTGTTCACTAATATTTGCAAGCAAATTCCATAATAATCCCCCCACCTCTCAATCTCTCCCTGTTTTTAGTAGTAAAGGATCTGTCCATCGCAAATGACACAGAATGCACATATGCATGCACGTGTACTTGAGAGGAAGAATATGAATTTCAGTATTGTTCTTTAATCTCTGGTAATGGCAGGAGCAGCTGCCTGAACAGCTTAGTGCTTCCCATCATTCTAATACTCACTCTCGTGTGATTAATGCAAGCAGAGAACTACAGACAGAAACAAAACACACACAGCACTATTACTGACCTTGACCCTGAAGTTCTTTCAAATCTCTTTTGTGAAAGAACCTTTTAAAATGTGTACACGAGTATGTCACGGTTTCATAACGGATGCTGTAGCCAGTCTCCTACACCAGAAAGAATTTGAGTTTCTTGATAGCAGTATACTAAATACTCTCTCAGTTTCAGTGCTCCTCCTCTTCCTGCTCTCCTCTAAGCGGAGGCCTGAATAGCATAATCACATTGAAAGGATCAGGCAATAACTGGATTGCTTATTTAAAATACAAAGAGGGGGGACAGTAGATTATTACAGTGGTTGACAAAATCAAATTATATTAAATAAATCAGAAAATAAGATTACCGTTTCCTAAAATCCATTGAGAATAAAGTATATAGCAGTACCATCCAGCATGCGAACAGAAAAAAAGAGTGGCAAATGTTCACTGCAAGCATGATCTGATGCATGATCTTCAGTAGACAAGGATTAAAGAGAAGGAAACTGCTTGATGAAACATGGTGAAATATGTCTATTGGAACACATTGAGCATATCTATGTCTGTATATCTCTATCTATCTATCTGTCTGTCTGCCTATCTATCTACACAATATGGACAAAAGTATTGGGACACCTGACCATTATACTGACAGGGACTTTAATGCATTCAAATCCATAGACTTTAATATGGAGTTGGTCCCCCTTTGCAGCTATACCAGCTTCCACCCTTCTTGGAAGGATTTCCACAAGATTTTGGAGTTTCTGTGGGAATTTGTGCCCATTTATTCTGTAGAGCATTTATGAGGTCAGACACTGATGTTGGACGAGAAGGCCTGCCTCGCAGTCTCCATTCCGGTTCGTCGCAAAAGTCAAGGCTCTTCCCCAAACTGTGTCCACAAAGTTGTCCATAATGTCTTGGTATACTGATGCATTAAGATTGTCCTTCACTGGAAGTAAGGGGCCACCTGAATTCAATTTAATTAAGAGGTGTGTCCCAATACTTTTGTCCATATAGTGTAGATAAACTGGGGATCCCAGAGATATCCCAGTCTATACAGTTCTTTACCCCAGTCCTTTCCTGGGTATTTTTATATCCTGATTTTAAATCTTGATTTTCACGTAACTCGTGTTGGAGAGCTCAAAAGAAGTTAGAGGTCAGTAATCTCTTCATCCAGCTGTGTGAATCACATGAATTTAATATACTCTCAAATTGTGTTTATAAAGATCTTCTGACCCACCTCCACCCGCCCTTTCAAGACCAAGACTAATCTTAAACAGGTCATGTGATTTCCTGTTTCACCCCAGCCTACACATGACCCTGTCAAAGTGAAGAATCTTGATAGCATTTTTTTCAACAGGGTTGCATTGCAACCAAGAAACGCGACCAAAACTAAAAGTGTATACACACACACAAATGATAAAAGGTGAGTAAGAACAATTTTAAGTCATGTGAGCTGGCTAACAAACAGGTCTGCGGGTGGAAGTTGCGCTTGAGTAAAAGAATGATGATGATGATGATTGTTGTTGTTGTTATTATTTTTTATGACCTCTTCTCAGTCTCTTTTACAAAACCCTGAAGGCTGGACTACTTAATCCCATCTTAATCCAGAATACTATTGTCTATTGTATTTCAGAATTATTCCTCAGAAAAAGTATTTTCCCTCACTACAAATGTAGCTCATTGTTTTCTCTTTGGCTAATAAGTTAATTTGCTTAACCAGAGGAGGATAATCTAGAGTTAAGCTTCTAATAGGAGACCCATGTAGTTAGTGCTAGCTCACAGGACTTTTAATAATTAGATGGTTTTATGAAAATGCTCAAACCCTGCATTGTACTGCCTTCCATATTGCGTTAGCAGATTTGCCCGTTTTAATGTCTTTTCCTTTTTTTGTAACTATGTTGTATCTTATTTACATGCTGAGTCAAACTGGAGTGCCTTTTTACTAAACTGTGGTCCTGCAACATTGCACAGAAGTTCACAAGCTCTTAAAGCTGAAATAATGTTAGAAACTGAGAAACCACTTTGGTATGTTTCATGCCACAGCTGAAGTCAGGATGTGCTGCTAGGAATGTTTTATTGTTCTTTCAGTTTTCTTCTAAATTATAACATATATGGATGTTTAATACCCCCAACATTAAGCCGCTTCTCTGTAAGACAGATTTTTATTCTCTGTATGATAATACTTGCTACTGGAGTCACTTCTTCAAATCCAGCCTGCATGCTGTTTTTTAAATGCGAAATCACTTGTGGAGAATCAACCTGAGATGTTGGAAACATTAATGGCCACGTCTGTTCGCTGTTAGGGAAATCCAAAATCTGTGTTTATCAGGATTTGGGTGTTATGGAGCTCTAAATGACTAAAGGCCATCAAAGCAGGGCTGTTGACAGATGTTGAAATACTTTTTCCATGATGAATTTGGAACACAGGCAGATTTTGGCTCAGTGAAACCATTTCATGGACACTATGCTTTGGATGAGCTTGTGGTTTTTATGAAGGCCTCCCTTTCTGCTTTCAAAAAGACAAAAATCAGATTTGTCAATCAACAAATAAAATGAGCTTTTTAAGATATAACAGGAGTATCGTGTGGCTCTGGTCCTGGAGTTTGCTGATTTCCCTTCTCAAACACACCTGGTTAAACACGTGTTTAATGGTCAGCCTTAGTGGGTGTGCGTGAGTTGGGGAATTACCAAACTGTGCTGGACACTGGCCCTCCAAGACCAGAGCTGTTCTAGAAAATACTTCTTCAATTATATGACGACTCTGTTTTACTCTTTCTGTGCTGTTTAGCATGTTCGGAATGTAGATATGCAGGAAATACCAAACACTGTGTGTATGCATTTCTCTTATTTTAATACAATCTTATTTTATATACTTACAATATATATCTATATATACAACCATGGAAAAAAAAATAAGAGACCACTTTTCCCTTTTTTTCTGTTCACTGTTTGTACAATTTGCGGCAGTGTGTGTGTAAAATGCACAGGTTGCTATTCTTTTA
>JBBPCZ010000040.1:8296123-8308151 GCA_037974445.1 Brycinus macrolepidotus | reverse complement strand
ACACACACACACTACAGGCCAGAAGTTTGGGCCCACCCTCGGTTTAAAAAAAATTAACGACACGTAACAACATTAGAAATACTTAAAACAAATGTAACTGACTGATTTTGAAATGTAACGATATACATTGTAGGTGCAATTTAACGGATGCGAAACTTATGCATGAATTTAATCAAAATCACCCCGCCTTTATCATACCAGCACAAATACACAGCATTCTTTCCAGCTATTTTTGGAAATAACCTGTGTCCACACCCTTCCAGCACCTTTGCAAGCAGGAAACAGTTCTGTCTGATTTACTGGAGCTCATTTGGAACTTGTGGGTCCAGCTCGACACTGCAGCTCAATGGGAGAAAGATCTGGAGACTGGGGAGGCCAAGACAGCATTCTCTAAACTTTCTGATTTTCTCTTGGCTGAATATAATTACGGTAAAATTTTGTAGATGCTTGGAATAATTATGTCACGAGAGAAGACGAGAACGTACCTGAACAGACAGTTAGCCCAGTGTAGCGTAGCGGATGAACCCAATCGTGAACAAACACGAGAGAGCTGGTAAACCACGCACCTTGATCTGAGAACGCTCTAACAGAGAATAAAGGCTCCCACCAGAAACTTACGTTCTCACACACACATAGCGAGTGTATAAGGTAGAAAGGGAACCGGAGTACTCACGGTACGCAAGACTTCCCAGTCGACTAGGTACTGGGTGCCACGGCCACGGGGTTGCGAGTCGAGGATCCGCCGGACTGTGTAGGCAGGACCACCGTCAATGATCCGAGGCAGAGGGGGAGCCGGGACCGGGGAAACCAGAGGAGAAGTGAAGATGGGCTTGAGGTGAGAAGAGTGGAAGACAGGATGGACCCGAAGGGAGGCAGGCAGCTGGAGCCAGAAGGTGACAGGGTTGATCCGGTGGGTGATCTTGAAGGGTCCAATGAACCGGGGGGTGAGCTTCTTCAACTCACTGTGAAGGTGCAGGTTGCGGGTGGAAAGCCAAACCCTGTCACCGACTTGGAACAAACGTCCCGGTGGGTGCCGGCGGCAGTGTTGGATGGTATAGCGTGCGTTGGCCCGCTGGATGGCGGTGTGGGTTTGCTGCCAGAGCCACCAGCATCTGCTGACCAACTGCTGGGCCGATGGTACACCAACCTCTGGTTCTTGGTGTTCGAACATGGGAGGCTGGAAACCATTGCAAACCTCAAATGGACTGAGCCCGGTGGCAGATGAGGTGAGGAGGTTGTGAGACCATATGAGGAAGCAGGCCCAGGAGCGCTGTCAATCAGCGACGAAGCACCTCAGGAAGCGCTCCAGTTGTTGGTTGGTCCACTCCATCTGACCATTAGTCTGAGGGTGGTAGCCCAAAGAGAGACTGCAGGTGGAGTTGATCAGACGGCAGAAGGCCTTCCAGAGCTTGGCTGTGAACTGGGGCCCTCTGTCCGAGACGATATCCCTGGGTAACCCATGCAATCGGACTACGTGCTCTAGAACTAATTCGGCTGTGATTTTAGCAGTGGGGAGTCCGGTAAGAGCCACCAGGTGCACGGCCTTGGAGAAACTGTGAGAATGGTGTCCTTGCCCTCAGATTCAGGCAGGCTGGTGACGAAGTCCAGCGCGATGTGCGACCAGGGACGGCGGGGAACAGGAAGAAGTTGGAGGTCTTCCTGGGCAGGTTGATTGGTAGACTTGGCCTTGGCGCACACTGCGCATGCCTGGAAGAACTCCTTGGTGTCGGATACCATGCTGAGCCACCAGAAGGCGCGTTGGAGCAGAGATAGGGTCCTAGACGCGGCAGGGTGACCAGCAATGGTGGAGGAGTAAGCCCACTGGAGGGTGTTAGTGCGCAATCCAGTGGGAACGAAGAGACATCCAGGCGGGGTGCCTGCCGGAAGGGACTCCAAGGCCTGCCCCGGCGAACTTGATATTCCAACTTCCACCGGAGAGGCAACAGGATGAGATGTGGAGCCAGAACAGGCATGGGGTATGCCCGGGGGCTCTCTGCCTGGTGTTGTTAAAAGAGGGCGTCAGCCTTGGTGTTTTTCGACCCCGGGCGGTAGGATAGTGTAAAGTGAAACTGTTCAAAGAACAGTGCCCACCGCACCTGTCTGGGGTTGAGTTGTTTAGACTGCTGGATGGATATCAGGTTTTGATGGTCCGTCCAGACCGTGAACGGGTCACCGCTGCCCTGGAGCCAGTGACGCTGTTCCTCCAGAGCCCACTTGATGGCCAACAGCTCGCGGTCCCCTACCCCGTATCGCTGCTGAGTGGGGTTGAATTTTCTGGAGAAGAAACTGCACGGGGGCAGTTTCTGGTCTAGACCTCGCTGGGAGAGGACGCCACATCGGAGGCGTCCACCTCCACAACAAAGGGCTTGGTAGGATCCGGATGGAGGAGAATGGGTGCCGAGGTGAAGAGGTGACATAGGTGATGGAAGGCTGTGGTGGCTTTAGGGGTGAGAGTGAAGGGTGTCCGAGATGGTTTGGTGAGGGTAGTAAGAGGTCCTGCAGCTGAACTGAAGCCCCGGATAAAGCGTTGATAGAAGTTAGCAAACCCCAGAAAGCGTTGAAGCTGCTTAAGCGTCTTGAGTAGACAGACGAGATTGTAGGCGCTCCGTAAATCCAGTTTAGTAAACATGGAGGCACCAGAAAGGGCGTCCAGGGCGGTGTTAGTGAGAGGGAGTGGATGACGGTTTTTGACAGGCTGAGATAACGCCTCACGGTCCACACCTAGCTGAGCAGCGTAGTCATGATCGATAAAATTACCAGCCGCCCCTGAATCAACAAAGGCGGTGGCAACAATCCATTTGTGGCCCAACTGAATGTGTACCTGAAGTGTGAGGTGGGAAACAGGCGGTATGCAGGAAGTGGCAGCAATAGGACCAGGTGAGTTCCTCCCCCTATTCACCTGGTCTGACCGTTTCCTGGACGGAGAGGGCAGACGGTGGTCGGGGGCGGGGGAGGCGGAATAGGCCCAGAGGCCTTTGCGATAGCGTCATTCCCTCTCCGCAGTAGTCAGGGAGGCGCGCCCTATTTGCATGGGTTTGCCGGCTCCTGATAAGTGGGCCTCTGACGGAGGTGAAGGTCTGGCCAGATGTGATGAAGGCTCCATGGTGGTGGTCTTGGTCCGAGGACCAAGAATGAAAGAGTTTACTAGACTAGAAGCCAATGGCCTCACCCAGATTGTCTATACACTGTCATCTTAAGTTCCTGTTGTCATGAATGCATTCTATATGATCTTTTTCATGCTCTTGACTAATTCTCACTAATTATTATCACCAGTTATTTGGAAGAAAGGAACAGGGAAAAACACAGATTACCATGGTAGCTATCCAAGTAGATTTGTGGCTCCTGAGCCTCTTCATGGGCTGAGGAGGGTGGTGTGTGGCTGTGAGTTGGTCATGAGGTTCTCAGAGGATTACCTTCAGCAGCGGTCATGAGACTTGAGGCTGAGGGCCAGCTCACATGGTCCTCATGAGAGATGCATAAAGGCAGTAGTGGTGTGTGTGAGGACTACAGTGAGTTTGAGGTTTGGTAGAAAGAGCAGTGCAGAGCAGTGCAGACCCAACCTGGTCTGAACAGGGATCCTCTCTCCAGTGCTGGTTTCACGGAGCGTAAGTATCTACCTTCTACCATTTTTAAGGCTATTTTGAAATTTTTGGAGCAGCCATCACTGTCATTACAAAATCTCGTATCTCAGTTTTTTACTTTTTTATTATTTGGCAATTTGAAACTACTGGCTTCTGTTTACACTGTGACAATATTTCATAATGATATTGAAAGTAAAGAATGTTTTTTCCTTCTCCTGTAAAGTTACTGTTTCGCAGGTACAATGTTTAATTCGGATGAAATATGATACTCTTCTAATGGTTTGAAAGAATTCTGTTTAATCTAAAAAAACAAATCTAAATAAAAAACATTTTATTTTTTACACCTTTTATTCCACCTGAATTACCTCAAAAAAAGAGAGCCATTATAGGACTATTTGTGTGATTGTGTGTGTAAGAATATGTGTGTGTGTGTGTGTGTGTCCGTGTGTGTGCATGCGCACGTGCATGCACATGTCTGTGTAAGACAAAAGAGAGAAAGATGTAATCTGGTAGTGAGTTTAATCTGGCATTATCTAGAATGAACACATTTATCAAAATTGCAGGAAAGGCCAAGTTAATCCTATATTATAATTCACTTCTTCTTAACACATGCACAGATATTTTTTCCTGGCTTGTTGCACTGTTGTATACAGACCTGCTGGCTATTGAGGATTATAGGTGAGCTAAGAGGATAAATAACATAGAAAAATCCAAACAATAGAACATGGTGGGTGGTAGCTCACTGCATGGGATCCTTTTTTTTTCTTGTAACAGGTATACAGAAACCAAAGCGATAAGATAGACGGAATATACACATTTTTGAAAAATATGCAAACATAATACATATTTTCTGTATTCTACAGGCCCAGAAGGCATGGATAGAGCGGACCTTTCAGAAGAGGGAGTGTATTTATTTATGTCCCAGCAGCAAAGAACCCAACAAGTCAGTGTATCATTCTATCTGTTCTGGT
Organism: Brycinus macrolepidotus; assembly: GCA_037974445.1. Taxonomy (NCBI): domain Eukaryota; kingdom Metazoa; phylum Chordata; class Actinopteri; order Characiformes; family Alestidae; genus Brycinus; species Brycinus macrolepidotus. The sequence continues at coordinate 8,303,599 of JBBPCZ010000040.1, read as the reverse complement.
CCACATCTCTAATTTTAGAGTAGACATACATGCTGTGTGTACACACACAACTAAACTCATGCTTTTGAAGTAAACTTTTTCTCTAATTTAACATGGACTGTCTGTGGTGCCTAATCTTTGTGGGACACATGACAGAATTAAAACATTAAAATCTAAATCCTGCTGTACTGTAGAGTTGTAATCCCACTCGGAAATCCTCCTGAAAAATATACATATGTATGCTCCAGACTAGCTGGAGCTGCCCCAGTTTACATGTTACATAGGGACCGATTCAACATTATAACAGCAACCCATTGAGTTGCTTGCATCGTCATTTTGACTGCAGCATAATGCATTTCCTTCCATGTATCTTATGACTGTTCCAGGTGCAATTGTGGCCAGCTGGTGAACCAACATACGACCGTTCCACCATGTGCCAAGGGTGGGAGTACAGAAGAAGGTCAGGCTGAGGCTCCACAGGAAAGGTGGTCTGTGGCGAAGCACACACAACTCCTGCCCACTGATGCCTTTGGTATCGTCGAGTTTCAAGGAGGAGGGCATGCCAACAAGGCCATGGTAGCAAAACCCTTAAATATTACAGGCAAAATTAATTTAAAGAGGCATTACCCTACATTTCTCTTCTGTTTTTCCCTTAGGTCCACGTATGATATTTGTGTGGATTTGTGTACCAAAAACATAGACAAAGTTCATTTTTATACCATAATTTCTTTATACCATCTTTTTTCCCCTTAATTAAAATAATTGATTTTGCTACATGTTTATATGCTACATGAAAATCCTAAGGAGACAATTTTTTTTTATGAAATTTTGAAAATCACAGTCGTGACAAGTAATATCACTCTAAACACTGCTGTTGTGTCATGTAAAAATATATATTCATGATAGTATGTGACAGCGAGCATTTTGTAAGTGGGAGGATTTGCTATCTCTGATTTTTTTCTGCCTGTTAGTACATCCGTGTGTCTTATGACACTAAGCCTGATAACCTGCTGCATCTGATGGTGAAAGACTGGCAGCTGGAGCTGCCTACTCTGCTCATCTCAGTGCATGGAGGCCTGCAAAACTTTGACCTGCAGCCTAAACTCAAGCAGGTGTTTGGAAAAGGTCTGATCAAAGCAGCCGTTACCACTGGAGCTTGGATTTTCACAGGAGGAGTGAGCACTGGTGGGTGTTCTTCTATGTCTATAGATGTCTGTTCAACAAAGTATGATAATCTGTCCAAGGAAGTTTAAGCTGTGTACTTTTTCATGCACTTTTGCCATGGCCAGGAGTGATTCGCCATGTAGGAGATGCACTGAAGGACCATTCGTCAAAGTCTCGTGGTAGAGTCTGTGCCATTGGGATCGCACCTTGGGGCATTGTGGAAAATAAGGAGGACCTTATAGGTCGAGACGTAAGCCTTTGCTTCAAAGTCATCCAACAGTTCTTAGGACTGCGCATATAATACCTTTTGTACATTGGATCAACGAAGCCCACGCTTTGTAGAGATTTTGACATCCACTCCAAGGTACTTTTAGAAACATGTACTACCTTTCTGTTTATGCTTTTTTTTTTTAGGTGACTCGACCATACCAGACCATGTCCAACCCTCTGAGCAAGCTCTCAGTGCTTAATAGCAGCCACTCCCACTTTATCCTGGCTGACAATGGCACTCACGGCAAATATGGTGCCGAGGTCCGCCTCCGCCGACAGCTGGAGAAACACATTTCCCTGCAGAAGATCAACACACGTAAGTGTTGTAAAGGTGTAAGTAAAGATATTTTTGCTATACCAGAACCATTTAGGAAAAATCTATTAATGGAAAGTTCTTTAATGAAACATTTTGGCAAAAATAAGGATTCGTTTTAAAGTGTTAAGAACTTCCACATAAAATAAAGGTTGTAAACCAACTGAAGTTTTTTCCGAGAACCTTACATCCAGTTCAAGAACCATTTAGGAATCTTTATTTTAAGAGTGTTGACTCTGTTTGACTTTCTAGAAGATTACTGAACAATGTTCAATGTATAATAGAATTTTTCAGAAAGCATGAAGAGCATATAAGGTAAATGCATGTGTGGCATCTGTGAGTGGTGGATAGCGCTGGACTGTCCTCTCTGTGACCTCCTGGGTTTCCCTTTGTCATCCTATGCCTGGAGCTCCTGATGAGGCAGGGACAGCAAAGGGAGGCCCAGCTGTCATCCCATACTGCATTCAAAATCCATCCAATTTACCATGTAACCATGTACCAAAGAAGACCAAGGTTTGGTCCATTGCCTAATGAACTATTCAATTTCCAAAACCCACATGAGTGATGTGTAAGTTTACATGTGTGTTTTGTAGGTCTGGGGCAAGGGGTTCCTTTGGTGTGTCTGATTCTGGAAGGGGGACCCAATGTCATCACTATAGTGCTTGAGAGCCTCCGAGAAGATCCCCCAGTGCCAGTGGTCGTGTGTGATGGAAGCGGCCGAGCTTCAGATATCATCTCATTTGCTCATAAATATACAGAAGAAGACGGGTGAGCCATTTATGAATAAGAACTTCACAAACAAGCCTGCCTTAACAGTGGTGTAACTGCCAGCAATGCAGGCAGGAATATCATATCGGGTCGGTAACCAAGCTTCCTAACGTCTTTACTGGACTGCTCATATGACATTTTACTTTAGTCTTAAGAACCAATTTGGTTGCAATGCTGCAATAGTAAGTAAACAACATGTCCCATTAGATAGTTACACCACTGTGCCCCCTCTAGCTCATCAACTCTCCCACTGCCTCTTGTTCTAATTATATGCTGTCTTTCTCCTCCTGGCTGGCCCAGGCTGGTCAATGACAGTGTTAGAGACCAGCTTCTGGTGACCATTCAGAAAACCTTCAACTACAATCGTAGTCAAGCCCAGCAGATCTACCTCATGGTGATGGAGTGCATGAAGAAGAGAGAACTGGTAAGCAAAGAGAAAGTGGACCTGTTATAAGCCTTACGGCAGCGTGTGTAGTCTTCTAATGTATATGCGCTTATCATCACTTTTTTGACAAAGCAGTTTGCCAGAACTACTTTCATTTCAGTGTAAGTCAGTGTAACCAGATGACCATTTCTGATTGTCCATTCATCATGAAATGAAATGTGAAAAAATAAACACATAAAAGGAGAAAAACAGAAAATGCAATGGCCAGAAATATATGTTTTGTTCCAACAGCAATGTTATTTTCATAACTGCTAAACCCAATATTTTCCTTGTTGTGTATTGATCTGTAACAGCAGACCCAGCAATAAACATTACCTTCATTCACATGTTGTTTCATTTTCATTCTACAAATACATTTCACTTCTCATTATCCATCATCACTCACATTCCATCATAAATCACAACCTGATGTTATCATCATCATTCCCCCATCAAGCCCCTCCATAAGTTAAAGAAGAAAAAAACATTCTTGTATCCTGCAGAGTGGGTTTAGACACGGAGCTTCAACAAAAAATTTAGTATCAAAAATGAACTAAATATCTTTATTCTGTGACCTGTGCCTTCAGGATTTTAATGGCATAAAGCCATAAATACACTGATATAGGACTAAATCTAACTGACTCTTAGAGTCCCAAAAGCTCTACTTGTTAGACTAATGAATGACTAGATGTTCCACCTAAAAAGCTCTACTTATTTCAGCAATCTTTATATTGTTATATCCTTATTTTAATAACTGCAAAACCGCCAAACAGTGGTCATTGGTTTCACATTGGTTATAACACTAACTTCTATCGAGAAGTTCCCCAGTCGTCATTATGAATTTTCATGAACTGTTTAACTTACTTTCTCACAGGTTTTATTCATGAAACAGATATACATTTATTGCTTGTTATTTGTTGATATTTAGTAGAGTCCTTTTTTACCTCTATCACATCTACAACATTTCTAATGCAACTGGCTTCCACACAACCCAAAAGCATGCTAGATACACTCCCATGATCAGCAGGTGACAAGGTGTCCTTCATTTTTCTCCAAACACACCTTTGGTGACTGTAGCTAAAGATTTTTTTGATTTCACGCTTGATTCCAAAATGCCTTTTTCTAAATGTTGCACTGCATACTTCAGATGCTGACTTCAAGATTCAAGATGGAAGATTTTTTCTTTGTCACATACACCTTTATACAAAAACAACATGTAGTGAAATATATCCCAGAAACAGCCCTGAGACTGTGCAATATAGTTAAAATAAATAGTAATAAAAATATAGTAATATAGTAATAAGTAATAAAAATATATAGAAAAATATATTTCAAATAAACATTACATTATGTTCCGTAAACTGCAGTGTGCTGGTTTGCTATTGGTATACAGACTTAAATAACAGACAGCAAGTGAGATACAAAGAGGTAGAGGGTTTTTATGTTTATGTTATGATGGGCAGCATGGGCGCCGGAACCATTATAGCAGGGGGGGACATATCTCCCCACTTTTCAAAATCAATCTTTTCATCCCCCCCACTTTTTGTTTCCCGGACAAAAGCCGAGACGTAGAGCTCTGCGCAGCCCCCCCAACACCCCTGGACAGTGGCCGAGACGTAGAGCGATGCGTCCCCCCGACATTAAAAATGCTTCCGCCCATGATGGGCAGTTAAAAAGTTGTGTGTCATGTCCTGGTTAAGAAGTCTCATGGCCTAAGGATAGAAGCTCCTCCTAAGCCTCTCTGTTTTGGCCATAATACTTTTGCCTGACCTCAACAGGTCAGAGAGACTGGGTTACTGGGTGAGGCGAGTCTCTGATGATCCTGGTCCTGCATCTCCTGGTGTAAATGTCCTGCAGAAACAGTACAGCTGATCTGGTGCAGCGCTCTGTCGCCCTGATCACCCTCTGTAGTCCCTTAATGTCCTGTTCAGAGCTGCTTCCAAACCAGGAGGTGATGTTCTGAGTCAGGACAATTTCTGCAGCACCAGAGTAAAAAGTCCTCAGGATCACTACCTTCTGATGACCCTTCCACGTAGATCAAGAGGGCCTGTGTAACTGCAGGTTTTCATTTTAAACGAGCAGTAGCAAACCTGATTCTCTACATTTATAGAGCTGATCTACTGAATCACATATGCTCCTTGATTTGTTGGAAACCTGCAGTCACACTGGCCCTTTGTGGTTAAGACTGGATACCCTTGATGTCGATGATGTTGGTGCAACAACTTGGCACAGTGGGCCAGTGTATCACTACTTCTGTGCAAACCAGGTCATTACTTTGGCAATAATGTGGAGGTTTTGCTTTGCATACATGACCCGCCAGGGAGCCAATTTTACAGAGGTTTTTCTTAGTCTTACAGATCTTTTCTTGACTTTAGTTCTCATAAACTTTCGTTTCTTAAAGATTCCGACCACCAATTTTAAATCTGAACGCCTATTGGTTTGTGGCAGAATGTCATTTGAAATGTTAATGAAGTATCACACTCACTGCATTGCACTCAAACAAACGGCTTGGAAGGCGTCATCACTTTAACTTCATCAAAAGAGAGACCTGGTCGATAAACTGAGGTAAGACAGTTCATGTCTGGTTCATTTTTATACTTGGATTATCTGTTATAAATTATATATTTTCAGCGTTAACTTACCACAATGCCAGCAAGAGCACAGGGACAAATCAGTTTTAGTTTCTAAAACTAAGTTTTATAAGTTTCTCAGATTTATAAATTTTTCAGTCAGATTTGCGTTGGTTTTTTTGACGTCACATTTTCTCAGTGGCGCTTCAGATTTAGAGTGCCTCAGCGTTAATCAGAGTGTATTTATCTGTGACTGTATTTACAGTAGAATAAAATGTTTTAATAGAGTATGATGATTTAGAGTGATGTATATAATTGAAAACTATGTCAAACTTACTTTAAAATTATATTACATATACCTACCACAGTTATTATTATCTTTATTTATTTTAGGTGCTGGAGTCCCTATAGAGGAAGAGGAGGAAGTGCACTACTGAAGAGCTTAGCAGACCTTCATCTTTATATACTATTATATACTGAAATATAATATCAATTTATAATCCATTTTGTATGTGCAGAAACAAAGAACACATGAGTGTATATTAGTAATTTTTTCCTTTTTTATCATCTTCTAACATGGAGTGATGGCTGGTCGTGCAAAAATAATTGCTGTAATAATTCAGTACAATTAAAAGTGAAATGTATGTTTGTGTTTGTTTTCATTTTCTATTTAATTTAGTTATCTAAGTACAGTTCCATAAGTCTGTAGGTTATTAGGAAGTTGGGGATAAGTGATATAAAAAAGGAATTACATAGCCATTCTAAAATGCACCATAAATCACACTAATCATTGTATTTATTAAAACTGCTGAATGATATTTGTGAGAATTAGAATAAAAAAAATAATAAATTATGTTTTTACACATTTAAATATTATATGATTTTAAACTGATTTTGAACTGGTTCTCCTGGTTAAAACAATGTGTATATGTTGTATTTCCTACAAATTATAATCACACAACAAACTTTTTTTGTGGATTAGTGTCCAAAAACTGAATATTCTGTTCAGGCAGGAAAGGGTTAAGATATCTTTTCTACACTTCTCTTGCTTTGTGAAGAAACTTTTGAGTCTCTTTAGGTTCAGATCCTCAGTCGGCTGCTCAGAGAAGCCCATGGCTGTAGAATGTCAGGAGGATCACATCATTTATTACACTCTGAATTTGTATATAAATGGATTAATGGCCTAATGATTAAAATAAGACCAAAACCGTCCAAAAAACACCAGTGGATCAACTGGAGTGAATCAACTTATTTTATTTTTTAACTATTTGATTAATTAATTCATTTTAATTTTGTAAATAAATGGTGATTGTGTACACAAGCTTGTAGAAATGCATGATATTTAAGTTTGTTCTGTGCAAAAGTTGTATTAGCATCTCTTCATTCAACAAAACATAATTTGACCAGGAGAACCCAAACTTATGGGCTGTTTTCCAATGTAGAAGAAAAATATACAAACAGGAACCAATAAACAACTTCATCAGGTGCCTAAGTGTGTACCACTGTGTGACATGCACACACACACACTTATGGAACAGCTACAAATGGTGTATTTAACTGCTGTAATTTTCACATTTTAAAGAACACAGCGCAGTGTGGGTTTACTCAGAGTGGCTGAGGGTTTATAGCAGGAGATTAGCTCTGCTAGAACAAATCAAATATTTTGACCAGTGTAAAAAAAGGAGTGAGTTGTTTTTGGTGTCCAGTAAATGAGGCCCTATTGTTAGTCATGGGCTCCTTCTAATATCTATCCCTCTTCCATTCTGTGCTCTTAGATCACTGTGTTTCGAATGGGCTCTGAGGGACAGCAGGATATTGAGATGGCCATCTTAACTGCTTTACTCAAAGGTAAACTACCGCCATTTAGATGGTTTTTCATGATCATAAGCATCCAAACAAATACACTGCCCCCCATAATTATTGGCACCCCTGGTTAAGATGTGTTAAAAGCCTTAAAATAAATTCAATTTTTATTGCAGAAGCATACT
>JBBPCZ010000040.1:8254962-8266912 GCA_037974445.1 Brycinus macrolepidotus | reverse complement strand
CTCTCTCTCTCTCTCTCTCTCTCTCTCTCTCTCTCTCTCTCTCTCTCTCTCTCTCTCTCTCTCTCTCTCTCTCTGGGCTGGGGCTCAGTGAGGGGCAGGGACGGGGAGAAGCTGAGAGGCTTCATTCTAGTTGTACACGGAGCGGAGTCTTTCAGTTTTAACGTTGCTTGTATACCGTTCGCCGAAGTCCTGGGTCCTGTCAGTGGTCATTTTACTCTGAAACACACGCCTTCCTGGAGTGCTAACAATGAATTCAGTGTATATCTTGTATGCACAGAAGAGGCCTTTGACAGTTTGTGGTAAGCTTCAGTTTCACATTTTACTGATTGTGCCGAAGAAACAACGCAGGTCAAGGCCTCGATCAGTTAGAGTGTTCGGTCTGCTCTCTGCTTCATATAGCAGAATGCAGATTATTTAGTGGGCGGTTGCTGGTAAGACTGAGTAACCCTGGCAGTTTCTCCAGCTGAGCTGACTCATGAGCCACAGGGGCAGAATAGCCTGGCAACCGGCTAGCTAATGTTAGTTAGCTCCCTAGCGTGTTTAGCGACCTGACGTGCGATGGCTTTGTCTGGTTTTGGCAAATCAGCTGTTTGTCAGCTAGGCTAGCCATTCGCGAACAGTATTAACTGGTTTCAGCATAACTCTTAGTGACAACACGGGTCCGCGACGGGCTGAGTAATATTAGATTTAGTTTAGTTCCAGGATTAGCTCGCCTGGGCTAACATAGCTCACCTAGCTGCGGGAGCACTGGCGTTATCTGTTGGCTAGTGGTAGCTAGCCAGACGTCGCTGGGGGTGCACACCCAAGTAGCTAACAGGCCACTTAAATGTTTTTGTCAGGCTGGCACGAACAACTAACGCAAAGCAACCCCCTGGCTTTGCTTTAATTGTCCTGCCTCTTTACATTTCTGTGCTTACACGTTTCAGCGTTAACAAGCTAACATTAGCTGGAAAGCTAGCTACGTCAAACTCTGAGGGGACATAGAGCTTAGCTAGCCAGTTGGGTGATAAATCAAATTACATGTTATTTTCTGATTATTCATTGTTGTTGTGAGATATGAAGCTAGTGACTGTTCATGCTGGCAGCTGTCCAGAACAGGGCATTATTAATACTATCATGCACAGTTACAGAGATAGCTGGCTGAGTTGGAGGGCTGGAAAGTTGGCTAACGTTACAATATCTCCTGAGACTTTACATGTTAGCACCGACAGTCTGTTTAAAATTGCAAATGTTGTTTTTACACCGACCCTATATCTAAAATTCAGGAACGTCGCAGGCAGCAGAACGTTTTAGCAAAGTGAAATTTGCATCTGATGCTGGAACTCGTCCTCAGATGGCTAACTAGACAGTTCACTGTGGCACAGAGAACTTTTATAGATGGTTATCTTTGCCTGTGCGTGATAGTGGTGGTCAGTTATGCAGTCTAAATGTAAATTGTTTTGGAGATGCATGTTGTATGTCCACCATAACTCTGTGCTAAAGACATGACCAAAGACCTGACCACACTTGCTTCTTCACACACAAAATTAAACATTTTCTAGGAATTTTTTAATTTTATACCAGACAGAGCTGGGATTGGTGGGATAATTAGGCTAGGTCAGGTCCTGAGCACTAACTAATATGTTGACTTGATAGACAAGTTAATAATCAATGGTTTGCCTCAAGGAAGTGTATTACAGAAAGAGATTAAACACATAAGCTCACTGCCTGTAATACAGTACATGTCTACTTCCAGGTGTTTGAGGGCAAGTCTGTTCTCATCATTTTTGAGAACTTTTTTTCTGCTTAAGCAGAGCTGTTAGCAAGAGGCACTTGTTACAGTATACTGAGTCCTACATCTAAAGTGAGACAAAATATTAATAGGGCCCGTGGAAGATAACTTCTTGAAGCACTCCGAATGTCCTAAATAACCTCATCCAATGTGTTGAAATTACGTTCTGATCTGTGGTTATGAGAACTACCCGCTCAACCATTGTATGTTAATGATAAAAATGGTAAAAGACCAATTCACTCATTAGAATGCAGCCTACTGTATTTCAACAAAAAGCTTTCACATACTGCTAAAAAAACTGGTTTCATTGTTGGCTTACCTGTTCATTTGAAAGAAGGTCTTTCTGTCTTTTGTCGTTTCGATGAAAACAACATAACTGGTAAAGTGTAATATTAAGCTTTCTTTAAAAAACATTATGTTAATATTTTAATGTAAGATTTTACTGTTCTGGTTCATACTCCTTTTGCTTTACAGTAAATCAAGGGACTTCTTCAAATTAGGCCTGTACAGTAGTTTGCCTGTTAGTTGTTGTGATATCAGTCTGCAGTACTGTTATCGCAAAAGGTTGCAATATGCAAATGAGCCATTCACAGTGTTTCTGACAGGGTGACCAATCACAGCTCCAGGTGAGTTACTGGATGTTCTGATGAATCGAGGTTTTCCTTTAATCCAGAAAGTCTAATTATTTAAATCTTTAACCATTAAAGTTGTTGGTGAATCGGTGCATGCATTTTTTTTTGGCTAAACTCCTGTAGCAAGAATAAGGAAAATATCTTTGTATTGGTTTTGTGAAATCACAAAAGGGTTTTTTGTAGCTTCTTTTCCACATTTGGACGGAGGGAGTAAACTTACCATACGAAATTATATTTACAGACCTGAAGTCTTTTTAGTTCTAAAAAAGTGATGATTTAATATCGTGAGAGGCATCGCAATTGCAATATGTAGCGGTAAATTCACTGTTCTGATATTTTTGCCCATAATGTGCAGCTCCACTGCAAATACTTAAAAACATTAAGCGAGCACTTAATTAAAGTTGTTTGACATTTTTACAAAGTCTTGACTTGTTCATTTTAATGTCTGGATGTTTGCCAGGTATGACTGTGTGTGTGTGAGGCGGCACCATGGCTGCAATGATCCCTCCAGTGAAGCTGAAATGGCTGGAGCATCTGAATAGCTCTTGGATCGCTGAGGACAGCGAATCTATCTCCACGCGTGAGGGCGTGGCCGTGCTCTACTCCAAGCTCCTGGCCAATAAAGAAGTGATCTTGCTGCCCCAGCAAGTGCTGTGCTTAAAAGGGCCCCAGCTGCCAGACTTTGAGCGAGAATGTCTGTCAAGTGATGAGCAAGAACATTACCTGGACGCACTTTTGGCCAGCCAGCTGGCCCTCGCCAAAACCGTCTGTTCCGATTCTCCCTTTGCCGCCGCCCTTCGCAAGCGCCTTCTGGTCCTGCAGCGGATCTTTTACGCACTTTCCAATAAGTACCATGACAAGGGCAAAGTCAAACAGCAGCAGCACTCGCCTGAGAGCACACTGAGCTCAGCTGAACTGCAGGCGGTCAGTGAGCGGCCCCGCTCCAGCACAGATGCTTTGATTGAAATGGGTGTGCGGACAGGGCTTAGCCTGCTATTCGCTTTACTCCGACAGAGCTGGACGCTTCCGCCAACTGGGCCTGGCCTTAACCTCTGTAATGATGTCATCACTACCGCCATTGAGGTGGTTGGCTCCTTGCCACCGCTTTCATTGGCCAATGAAAGCAAGATTCCAGCCATGGGCTTAGACTGCTTGTCCCAGGTGACCACGTTCCTGAAGGGAGTGACCATGCGGCACTCTGGGGCAGACGTGGTGGGCAGAAGACTGGCATGTGAGCTGCTCTTGGGGCTGGCAGCTCAGAGGGGCTCCCTTCGCTACCTGCTAGAGTGGGTGGAGATGGCGCTGGCCGCCTCAGCAGGAGTCAGCACAATGGAGCCCAGCCAGGCTGTGCAAAGCCAAGAGGGCCTGATGGGATATGACTGCTTTTTGAACATTCTCATGCAGATGAGACGCTCACTGGTATGTAGTTAATGCCTCAGTCCTTAACACAATCACTGCTTTCCACTGTCCACATTACATAACTTGCTCAAAATTAAAGTGTAATACATCAAACTAAATAGTAGTTAAACCTAAGTACCTCTCTTATCACTGCCTTGTTATATAATTACAACCTTTCTAGTGTCACTTTTCTTTCATTACAAAAGTGGAACCCTCAAAAAAACCCACAAAAACATGAATAAACTGGGATTGCCTCTGGTGGTGTTTGCTTTTTCGAGCATTCAATATGTATTTTCCAGATTTGCAATACACTGTGAAATTGCCTGAAATCCAAACAGCTGGAGTCATGACTGGTGTTTAGAAATGTGATTGCCAATTACACATTTATCATGAGATATTTAAAACTGATAATTCATACTGATGTTAAAATCCTTTTTTCCAGGGTTCGTCTGCAGACCGGAGCCAGTGGAGGGAGCCGACTCGCACACCAGACGGTCTGTGCTCGCTATATGAGGCTGCACTTTGTCTGTTTGAAGAGGTGAAGTCCAGCCTCCACAGAACTAGGAGCTAGTTTTTTCATTTACCTTTTAAGCATGGAACCGTGTATTCTTTTCTGGCTCATGATTTCCTGCGATGATGTGACAGGTTTGTCGCATGGCATCGGACTACTCAAGGACCTGTGCAAGTCCAGACAGCATCCAGACAGGGGAAGCAGCCATGGTGTCTGAGACGTGTGAAGTCTATGTATGGGGCAGTAACAGCAGCCACCAGCTTGTGGAGGGAACTCAGGAAAAGATCCTTCAGCCCAAACTAGCGCCCAGCTTCAGTGATGCTCAAACGGTAAACAATACTCAAATACTAACATTACTGCTTATGTTCACTGTTCAGCTGAAAACACTATGAGAAATTAGTTTTGATAGTGGATTTCATTGTTAGTGTGGTGATTAAACTGTGCAAATTTTAAAAAACAGTAATAAATTATAATGAAATGCAATAGCATGAGATTTGTTGTTTCAGAATTGTAGTTGAATTGTGATGCTAGAGAGTTACACCCCAATAATTGAAAGTAATTATTTTCGTCTTGAAGCAGATATTCACCTGTTGACAAAGCTGTGATTTTTGTGCTGCATTGTTTGTAATCTCAGATTGAGGCTGGTCAGTACTGCACTTTCGTCATCTCTTCTGATGGCTCTGTTCGGGCGTGTGGGAAAGGAAGTTATGGCCGCCTGGGACTGGGTGATTCCAACAACCAGTCCACTCTTAAGAAGCTAACCTTCGAACCCCACCGCGCTATTAAGAAAGTTTCATCATCCAAAGGCTCAGATGGTCACACACTGGCATTCACAAGTGAAGGGGAGGTGTTTAGCTGGGGTGATGGAGACTATGGAAAACTGGGTCATGGCAACAGCTCCACACAGAAATACCCCAAACTTATACAAGGACCCCTGCAAGGAAAGGTATTAAAGACCCTTTGCATGCAAAAGTATGGTTTTAAATGATTAGCTCATTTAGAGTGGCTTTTTAGAAAATTGTGGTATTTGTGTCAGTTGCGGCAGTGAATATTTTCCATTTTTCCATTAGTAACACAAACTTCCTCAGTACTTTTGTAGAGATTAAGTATTTGTGGGGCACTGTATGCAAATTTTAATGGTTCATAATGTTACTATTTATTTTAAGCAAAACATTTTATCATAAAACCAAAATAAAATGATTTGTCTATAAAATAAAATATACCTAGGTAACATTAGCCAAAGGATGAACAGCCACTGGCATCTTTCTGGTTTCGCAAGTAACTTTTCATTTAAAAACAAAAAAAAACCCAACAGATCAGTTAGTAGAAATAGCTTCCGTGGAGCCGAGAGACAAAGAGATAGCAGACTAGCAAATAGGGTTAGCTGATTACTATCATACATGAACTGCTACAAAAGAAGTTAAGTCATATTTACATTACATACTTTAGTAAATCTCAATGATTTTTTTTCCACCTATTATAACCACTGTGTTAACAATGAAAGAATGAGACTATTCTTCAGTTAACCAGCTTAACTGCCTGTAAAAACAATCTATAAAAATGTTTTAAAAGTTTCAGGTCTTCAACTTATGTATTTTTTCTGCTATCAATGTAAGCAGATATCCAGTCAGACTTACTCATGTTTGGGAAGTCGGACGTAAAAAAAAGATGTATAAAGGTGTGAAACTACATATAACAAATTGAAAACTGGGATATTTTGATAAAAAACAATCTATTTGAAGGTAAAATACAGTGCACTTATGGTTAAATGGTTATGAAATAAAAATATTGTTGATTTCAAGGATAGTACTGAGAACGAGTACACCAATGAATATTCACAGCCCTGAGTTTTTCAAGTCTTATTTATATTGTCATTATTAGTTAAATTTCTCGGTTCTGATTGAACACCGAAGATGTTTTGACTCCAGCACATGGGATTTGAAATGAGAAGATTAAATTGCAGAATTTCAACAGAACTATTCTGTTAAATTGTTCTGATAAAGTTAGCTTAATCACTGAAGAGCTATGTGAAAAAAATTATTACAAACATCCCTCTGATAAACTGTCATAATACAAAAAAGACTGTAGTTATTGTTTTATTCAAATCCAAAGTGCAAAGAAACCTTAAATTTTGCTGCTGTCCTGTTGCATACAGAAGGCACTGTACTGAATGGAGCTGTGTGTGTGTGTGTTTCTGCAGGTGGTAGTGTGTGTGTCAGCAGGCTACAGACACAGTGCAGCTGTTAGTGAGGATGGAGAGCTGTACACATGGGGAGAAGGTGACTTTGGGAGACTAGGTAAATGTTCAGGCTTCTTTATATTGTTTTTCATACCAAATAAATAAATTCCATTTTTCCCTTTTGCATTAAGTTTGTTTTCCAAAATATGTATGTGTTTATGAAACTACAGCATTTGTTTATTTAGTGTTTACAGTTTACAATGTCTGTTTGTATGATGTGTCTGTAATGGATGTTGGTATTTAGGCCATGGTGACAGCAACAGCAGGAACATTCCCACGCTTGTGAAGGACATCAGTAACGTGGGCGAGGTGTCCTGTGGGAGTTCCCACACCATTGCGCTGTCGAAAGACGGTCGAACCGTCTGGTCCTTCGGAGGCGGAGACAATGGTTAGTCCAGTTGAAAACACTTCCAGTTAGCTGCACTCTGCTGTGGTTCGCAAGAATTTCTTCAGGGGTCAAATGTGATCTTTTTATCATCATCAGTTTGCCTGTACATTCACTATTCAACACAGTAATGCTTTTAAATGTGTTATTAGCTTAATTTGCCTTGTAAATGGTTGTGATTGTGTGTAGTGATAGATAAAAGTGTAGATAGCCAGAGGGATTAGTACTGAACTGAAGCAGTACATTATGAACTTATGTAACTTGTGCAAGTGTTTTTCTGCTTTTCTCTTGCAGGTAAGCTTGGTCATGGCGACACTAATCGTGTGTACAAACCCAAAGTGGTGGAGGCCCTACAAGGCATGTTCATTCGTAAAGTGTGTGCTGGCAGCCAGTCTTCTCTGGCGCTTACCTCTACTGGACAGGTTTGTCTCTCGTTTGATGATTTAAGCTTTTTACCACATATGATAGTCAAGTGTATCTGTGTTATGATGGTATTTTATTTTTCTAGGTATATGCATGGGGTTGTGGTGCCTGTTTGGGATGTGGATCATCTGAGGCCACTGCTTTGAGACCAAAGTTGATCGAGGAGCTGGCTACCACCCGGGTTGTGGATATCTCCATAGGAGACAGTCACTGTCTGGCACTGTCACATGGTAAAATACTTGTATGCCTGAAAAACCTCTACATATGTAACATAGCATTTACCATTACATCATCAGTGTCAAAATATCTTACAAAGCATTACTGATTTATTTTCCATTTTAAACCACTTATTGTCGATTTATAGTTTGCTTAATGCATTGTAGTGCTGTGGGTGTGGAATATAGATGACTCAGAGATTTGTTGGAGCAGTAGAGGCATTTCAAATATGTATGAGCAGAGGAGTTTCCAGAAATGATAGAGCAAAAATGACTCTGTTAAATACTGTACTGTTCATTGTTATTGTTTTGAAATATAATAGGGTTTAGGCTAAATCCTTAGCGGTTTTGGTGGATTGTTGTGACTGAAACTAATATTTTGTTACTGCACATTTTGTAGACAATGAAGTCTATGCATGGGGTAATAACTCAATGGGCCAGTGTGGTCAAGGTAACTCTACTGGTCCCATTACAAAACCCAAGAAGGTCATTGGTTTAGATGGAGTGGCCATTCAGCAGATTTCCGCTGGGACCTCTCATAGCTTGGCCTGGACTGCCTTGCCTAGAGACAGGTTAGCACTGACCTTCTTACTATATTAACTGGCATCCTTTCTGTACACAGGTAATACCTGCTCTAAAGGTCATTTTGGGAAAGATTTTCTTCTGTCACATATGTCTGAGAAATTGTTTGTGTATATGTGGTTCTGTGCAGACAAGTGGTGGCATGGCACAGGCCTTACTGTGTAGATCTAGAGGAGAGTACTTTTTCTCACCTGCGCTCGTTTCTGGAGCGATATTGTGACGGCATTAACAATGAGGTTCCGCCACTGCCTTTCCCCTCGTCCAAGTATGTCATTTTTTCATTGGTATTTATTTGTTTGTTTGTTTGTTTGTTTCTGACATGTGTAACATGCATTTGGTATCCGACAGAGAGCATCATAACTTCCTCAAACTGTGCCTGAGGCTGCTGTCCAATCACCTAGCTTTGGCACTGGCTGGAGGAGTGGCCACTAGTATCTTGGGCCGACAGGCACGACCCCTCCGCAACTTGCTCTTTAGACTAATGGATGCCTCAGTGCCTGATGAAATACAGGAGGTGTGTGTTTATATGATTGGCCTTTGTTTGCTGCTTTTCATGTATTTTGTGAAGCTTTCGTGTATGTTGTGTATTCTTTTATGGTTAATATTGAAACCTGTATTTGTTTTCAAGGCGGTCATTGATACTCTGTCTGTCGGTGCCACAATGTTGCTGCCTCCTCTGAGGGAGAGAATGGAACTTCTACACTCACTTCTTCCTCAAGGACCTGATCGCTGGGAGAGTCTTTCTAAAGGACAGGTATGTATTGTTTATATACATGCAAGCTGTTTTGCTTGTAGTGCAGTGCTGTGTTTACTGTAACACTGCAGTATTAGCAGTTACAGTTATGTTAAGTATTCTATATTGGCTACATGCAGCAGTAGTTTTGCACACACGAAGCCCCGAACGTTGTGGTGGTGAAAATTTGAGTTGACCTGTCAAGATATCACTTATCAGCCACAACATTAAAACCATTGACAGATTAACTGAATAACATTGATTATCTCGTTACAGTGGCACCCCTCAGCAGGGATATTTTAGGCTGAAATTGAACAGTCAGTTCTTTTGATGTGTTGGAAGCAGGAAAAATGGGCAAGCGTAAGGATCTGAGCGACTCTGACAAGGGTCAAATTGTCATGGCTAGAAAACTGGGTCATAGCATCTCCAAAGCGACAGGTCTTGTAGGGTGTTTCTGGTATTCAGTGGTTGGTACCTACCAAAAGTGGTCCAAAGAAGGACAATCAGTAAATAGGCAACAGGGTCATGAGTACCCAAGGCTCACTGATATGCGTGGGGCGTAAAGGCTAATGATGTATAGGGCTGCTTGGCCGCAAACCAGTCAGATTGCCTGTGGTGACCCCTTGTCCACGACCAACCATAGAGCAATGGAAGAAGATGGCCTGGACTTGACAAACCATGTTTTCCTTTGCATCATGTGGACAGTCGGGTATGTGTGCGCATCACTGACCTGGTGACCTGTCCTCCAAATTCCCCAGATCTCAGCCCACGGGATGTGGGATGTGCTGAACTAACTCGTACAATCTGTGGAGGCCCCACATTGCAAATTAAAATTTTGGCCAGGTGCTTTTAATGTTATGGTTGACCGGTGTAAAGGTTTAATAATAAAGTGTGTTAACTTATTTCCTGTGTATTTCAGAGGATGCAGTTGGACATAATTTTGACCAGTCTCCAGGATCACACCCATGTAGCATCTCTGCTAGGCTACAGCTCTCCTGCTGATGCCTCAGAGCCGCTCACACTGCCCTCAGATTCCACACACACCCCTGGCACACACCCAGACACACATCCTGACACACATCTTGCAGAGATCCTCATGAAGACTCTTCTCAGGAACCTTGGCTTCTACACGGTTAGTATGCAACACTTTTAGCTCAGCTAACATTTCAGGTAGCATAGCATTTAAGTGACCACAACTTCATTAAGTTGGTCCATAACCAGAGCACGTATTTGTGTCTGTCCGTGCGTTGACAGGACCAGGCATTTGGAGAGTTGGAGAAGAACAGTGATAAGCAGCTGCAGGGCACCTCTTCGTCAGACAGCAGCCAGCCAGCCCACCTTCATGAGCTGCTCTGTTCTTTGCAGAAACAACTACTGGCATACTGCCACATTAACTCCGTTGCAGAGGTAGGTACTTGTACTTATACTTTGCAGAAGAGTACATTGTTTAGTGAGAAAATGAAAAAATTGTTTGGTGATAATTGCGTCGTCAGTGACGGGGTTGTTTGTGTTTGTTGTCTTCCTCAGGGCTCCAGTAGTGTGGCTCTTCTTCATAAACACCTGCAATTATTGTTGCCTCACGCCACAGACATCTTCACTCGCTCAGCTGTGCTTCTGAGAGAAAGCTCTGGAAATGGCAGCGTACGCGAGAAACTGCGAGGTAACTAAATGGATCCATGCACAAACACAATATTTATAGATAAACATTGTTAATTTATATTGATTTTCTTGTCTCATGGCGCATACAGCTGGGTTCAGGTTGAAATTTGTGTGAATGTATGTGTTGTAGATGTGATCTACGTATCTGCAGCCGGCAGCATGTTGTGTCAGATTGTGACATCTTTGCTGCTGCTGCCTGTGTGGGTGGCTCGACCGCTACTAAGTTTCCTCTTAGACCTCCTGCCTCCATTAGACCGTCTCAACAGACTTCTGCCAGCTGCCACCCCATTAGAGGACCAAGAGTTACAGTGGCCCCTTCATGGTCAGATATAGTTCCTGAAACCGTTCCAACTTCTTTATCTTACATCTAGTCTCTGAACATGTTTTCCTGCGTGGTTATGATTTAAATTTTTCTGTTATGATCCTTTGCTGTCAGCTTAATTTCTTCACTCCCTTAACTTCATAACTTAAATTTTAGATTCATGGATAACCAGTGTAAGTCCAAAGATGAATAACTAAATGATAAACTTGCTGTAAAATCTCTGTTTCAATGCAGGAACCTCTGAGTTAGTGGAGCCGGTGTGTGTGTGTGTATCAGGCCCAGCGCAGTGCTGGGTGTGGCTTGTGGATCTGGAGCGCACAGTGGCTTTGCTTGTTGGCCGCTGCCTTGGCGGTATGCTACAAGGCACCGCACCTTCGGCAGAAGAACAGCAGACAGCATACTGGCTCAAAACGCCACTGTTTAGCAATGGCCTGGAGACAGACATACCACAGCTAGGTATACACAGGCACATACAAAACACACATGCAAATACAAAAAAATTACTACACCAAACACAGTTTATTTCTTAACCTATGAATGGGTTAATATTTTAATGCAAATTCTGCGACATATATGGACAAAAGTATTGGCCGTCTGACTGTTACACTAACAGGGACTTTAAAGACATTGCATTCAAATACATAGACTTTAATATGGAGTTGGAAGGCTTTCCACAAGATTTTGGAGTGTTTCTGTGGGAATTTGTGCTCCATTCATTCTGTAGAGCATTTATGAGGTTCAGGCACTGATGTTGGAGAGAAGGCCTGGCTCACAGTCTCCGTTCCAATTTATCCTAAAGGTGTTGGATGGAGTTGAGGTCAGGGCTCTGTGCGGGCCAGTCAAGTTCTTCTACAGTGAACTCATCCAGCCATATCTTTATGGACCTTGCTTTGTACACTTGAGCACAGTCATACTGGAAGAGAAAAGGTTCTTCCCCAAACTGGGTCCATAAAGTTGGAAGCATGGCGTTGTCCAAAATGTCTTTGTATGTTGAAGCATTAAGATTGCCCCTCACTGGAAGTAAGGGGCCTAACCAAAACCCTGAAAAGCAGTTGTGTCCCAATACTTTTGTCCGTGTTA